>JAHZND010001993.1:0-15885 GCA_027744115.1 Acrocyrtus sp. NNG-2020
CGAAAAAAAACTTTTGTTACGGCTTTGGACTCAAGTACAACTTGTAAAACTTGTAGATTCTCAAAAAAATATACTCGAAACTTTTTGCTATGACAGGGAAATAGTGTGAATGAGGTCGTCCTTGCCATCATCAGTTCCTCTCGTTAAAAAAAAGTTGGAATGCAATTCTGCTCCAGTGTGGTATCAGGATTCATGGTCAAAGAATCCATACTAAAAAAATAGTGGAAAGTGAAGTCTCCCGTATAAAAAAAAGTTTTTACGTTTTCTCCCCTCCTCGCCTATTTTTTATATACCTGTTTCCAACGTGATACGAAAAACAGAGGAAAACAAAAGTGGTTTGTACTCAAAAGTCGGAACACTGTTTTTTTCACTAAAGCCACAATCAAATTGGATTTGTTCAGGAATGAGCTACAAAAAAATAATACAAAGGCGAGCTCATTCTATTCCTTTTCAACCCTTTTCCCCATTTTATTTCCAGGGTGCGCAGAAACGGAAAGAAAATTGGTTTGTGGCTATATGGCTGGGAAAACAAGGTTTGAGCTGAGATGACATGTGTAGCGCGTGGGGGCTGTTTTTTTAGTTTGAGTGTAATACATTTTTATTGTGTGACTTTATTTTTACCTCTGACTCGTTTCCATTGTCTTTCTCTGGGTTGCTATTATCACCAGATGAGGTTATGGGTGTTCGCACATCCGTATCACCAATTGGTGGGAGTCCTTTTGTTGGTGTGACCATCCCTGGGAGAGATGTACTCCCTGGACTCAAGCTGGGATGGTGATGGTGGTGATGACCTAGCCCGGCATCCAGCAGATCGTCGTCGTCCTCCTCCTCGTCATTTGAAAATAGGGAGTCTGCAAGAATAAAAAATAAATAAATTATTATACTTGCTCACTCCTTCCATCATGAATTTATTCAGTAAGAATAATAATTTCATTTTAAAAAGAAAAATACATTTAACTGCACTAAAATTATATTTTGGATAAACTGTACAATCCTTTTTTTAAAAAAAAATTGCACCGTTGCCCTGCCTTTTCGCTAAAATCAGCCATTTTTCCAAGAATATTCACCCGGATACAAAAAATATAACCAATCCATAATATTCGACTTAACATCCATTTTTTTCCCTACGAGGTATGTCTTTATCCGGAAAAAATGATCTGGATTTTTAATTCAAGGCTATACATTGAAAAAACATGTAGATTTTATAGAGCTGCACTAACTTCTCCAGCAAATCTGCTCTTCCATACTTCTGACTCCAAGCACTCATTTTTTCAAGGCTTAGGAATTAAGCCAACCATGCATTGAGATAAGCAAAGGGAAAGGATTTTTTTTAAACAAACGCAAACGCCAGAAGAAAAATAAAAGATCACACAAAAAAACTTTTTTTTCTAAAAAGCTTCCAGAAAATGTCTGCTCCAGCAGTACTGGTCTGAAATGTGTGCGGTGAGTGTGTGTGTCTGTGCGTGGATGTCACTTGCGTCTTTTTTAATCCGATTTTGTGGTATCTCCGTCCCATCTTATGGGATTGATAGTGTTTGAATTTTTAACGGCTCAGAAAAGGCACATTAGTACACCAGCATAAAAAGCGATAAAGCACAGAATAAAAAAAGGATGTACGGCGTCAACAACGCACCACAGCGACTTCACCAGGAAAAAAAAGCTAAGCCAATAAATGCAGATATCATTTGAATATATTTTCTCTTCGTCCTGACGACTTCACATTATTTTTTTGGTCTGAAATGGAGAGAAGATCACTTTTTAAAAGGGGAAAAAACTTAAAATGAAATCGTATTATCAGTAAGCAGGGAAAACAGAGGGAAAAGGCAGAATAAAAAAAAATATTTGATAATGAAAATGCCGGCTAGGACCGGATATAGGAGAAAAAAAAGGAGTGTGCGTATCTCACTCTCGCCGTGTGTGTAAAAGTGCGAGGGAGCCGTTTTCAGTTCGCCGTTCACTACGACCACGACCCCAGAAGAATGCCTTTTCCCTCTTTTTATCAGCTATTCACGTTTCTACGGTTTACTTGAATGGCTGAAAATTTTCTCCAATCTGACTCAGATACAAAATACACAAATTTTCCCAGCAGAAAAGCTGCGGATGCTGGTTTTCTCCGGGAATAGGAAGATTTTCATATTTTTTCAGGGAGAGAAAAAGGGGAGCTCTGAGCTAGAGATTGTGAGACAGCCCATTTCCAATTTTCCTATTTTGCTGGTGTTGGCTCTTGGGTGAAGTACAGTTTTAGCATGGCAGTTTGGCGTTGCGGTGCGTGCGTACACGCCGCCCAAGAGAAACGTCAACGTCCCGAATCCCGGCACAAGTGAAATGTATAAAGTTTCGCGTTTTCCGCCTCGTTTTCAATTTCACAAAATAGGCTTATTTCTCTAAACCATTATTATTCCGATATGATATGATTATCAATGGGAAATGGAAAATGGTTTCTATTTCAATGGAAGGAAAAAAGTATAAAAAAAAAATAGGTGCATGCCCTGAATGTTTGTTATTTAAAATACAATATAATAAAATGGGAGAGTGTACAGGCCAAAAATTCGTATTCCATTCAAGGAAAATAATATGATCCTCTTTAATGCTTTTACCCTTCTGCCACAGCCCCAGCCAAGGATCAGTGTCAGCCCATTCAAAAAAAAATTTGAATTTGAATGGACTAATTTTTTTTCACTGTTTTCCTCTACCAACAACCAAGGACGTGCACAAAACTGCATAGTGCAGCTACCTATTTTTTAATACTCACTCCCCTAAAAATTATTATTGCAACTTCTGTAATTTCAGTGGGAATAGTAAGTGCTCAAATAAAAACTACAAAAATATATTTTTTTTGACTTCCCAAGACTACCAGAAAAGTGGTCTGCAAGGCAGACCTACAGTCTGACAGATGAGAGTGCCCCAGCAGTAAAAACAGAGCAATGTCACTGACTCGCTAATCCCGTCGGCTTAACTTTGGCATCAGCACACAAAAACAGGGGAAAACGAGGTTAGTTCATTTTGCGTTTTCCTTTTTGTTAAGCAGTCCACATCCAAAATCCGCAACTAGCTAATTCTTCTTTTTTTGGACTGTACAAGGGTGTTAACAGCTCAAAAAAAATAATTTGGAGTGGAATTGGGTGATAAAAAGCAGCTTGTAGCCTGGAAAAAGTTCAAAGTTCTACAGAGAAAAGCAATGTTTTGTTAACTACAACAGCAAGCTTCTAATCTGGCCTTTAGTTAAAATCAAATAAATTTTTCAGTGTTACTCCTATTTTAGTATATTTTACCTTGTTTAGCTTGTAAAAATAATTTTAATTACAATTTAAGCCTCAAACATGTTCCAATAAAATCCGTTTAAAATATTTAACTACTCCATATCACTCTCGACATCTTTTACAATAGATTAGACCACATTTTCAAAACTTTTTTTCATACATTCCACCAAATAAAAATCACCTGTGCAAAATGACACGCAGCTATAGAACCAGACCTGATGTCTTTTAGCTTCTCTACATGAACTCTTTTTCACTGAAAACGTGATCAAACGGCATCAACTGTGAATTTGACATATTCATGAAATCAAAAATTACATCACCAAAAATCACAATCACCACAACGCCGTTATTCTAGCCTTTGTGTGTTGCCTTTGAACCAAAAAATATATTAGCAGTCCGACAACCCAACCGTGAAGGTCGCACGTGTATATTTTTAGCTGTCAAGCTTTTCCCAGTACTGTCACAAAAATTATGTCCATTTAAAGGACCGCTTTTTATTGTAACTCTCCATAAATATCTGTTATTTTAGTCAACCAGCTGGCACATTATGAAACACACGCGCTCATTTTTTCCGGTTAGCTGCATTTTGCACTTTCATAAATTGTAAAAGCACCGCTCTATCCGTTTTTTTCTTGACCGCAAATGGCAAATGGCATTGAGCAACCTTGACAAATATCTTTCAAAATTAGCATTCTCCACAAATTCGGCGTAGCTTCATTAAAGTAGCAGTTAAAAATTTACGAAATTTAGTCTGAGAAAGAGTTCACCCAAAAAAAAACAACACCGTCAGCTGACGACTTTGACTTCACCCTCACTTTTTATTTTGCCCAGCTACCTTTCCAACATGCCAGAACAGGTAAGCTCATTACTACACTTATAACCTGCCCATTTTCATAACAATCGCTCTAATCACCGTCTGACTTTTACGACCACCAATGTAAATTAGCCCTCTCAACTTTTATGCGCCCATTTTTGGATGACTCCATCAAGCTTAGCAGCATCAGCAAACCATATAATCGAGCAGCTTCAAATGATATCAATTTTCTACTCCGAGCTGCCCACCTTCTTCATTCTTGTACCCAACTTCAACAATTTTTTTTTCTTGAAACGACTATCATTGCGGAATATAAGAGCGAAACAGATTACATTTTTTTTCTTTTGATAATAATAGTACTGCCGTTTTCCTATTTTCTTTTTTTTTCTACCTGGCGCTTATCATAAATCGTTTATCCTCCTCCAAACTCATTCCTCTCCATCCAATCAGACTTCATTAAGCCTCCATCATTTTCCCTGAGCTTTATATCCTTGTCGATCTCATTTACCCAATCTACTCTCGTCTCCACTTTATACTGCTGCTGGCTTTGGCTTTGGCTGCTTATCTAAAATAAAATGAGTTAATGGATGGGATTGTGATGATGAGAAGCAGTTACAAAAACGACTATAAAAATGTATCTTTAAGCAGTAGCCAAAGCGATTCCATTAAGTTCATCGTCATCGTCATCATCCAAATTTTTTTTATACTGGTAGACAATCCACCGCAATTTAATATTAACTTGGTAGAAAGGGACATTGGGAAACCCTTTCGTGTACCAATATAAAAGCTATATCGCTCCTCCAACCTCCATCTCCATCCCAAAAAAATAAATTCGTTTTTGCGAGGAAGGAGCTGATGAGACTCATAAAAAGTAAAATCATCAATCTATTCAATCAGTGAATGTAAATGTAAATAGTGAACTTTTACTAACTGCCATTCTCTTTTTTTTATGCGCGGAGTGCTCCAGGCAAAGGTGGATTTTGATAGGGCGAGGGTAACGAGAGGAGGATCAGATACAAACAATTTTATTTTTTCGTTTTCAGAACACAAGCTCAGAATTTTTTTTTATATTCTGCGGTGGTGGTAGACGAGGAGGATAATTTTGAAGGAGGATATATAAAAAAAATTGTTTAAGCTGTCAGTTCATTAAGGCGCCTTCTCTTCGTTTTTTTGCCCACGCAAATATTGTTTAACCATAGAGCAAGTGCTAATATGGTAATAAGAGAGGTGCCTGAGCAGCCGGAGCCGAACATACTAATCTCGCGTGTAAGTGGGATAATGAGCGACTACTAAATAAATGTGTAATTTACGAGGGAATAAAAACAAAAGCGAGACATGCAATTTTCGAGTTTTATGGGGAAGAGCGAAGCCAACAATCCCGTACAGAAATTGTAGAGGTTGAGCGCCACACTTTTAAAAAAAATAATACTGAAATGGAAGCTGCCTAACTAAATTAAATGTATAAATAATAGTCAGTTAATTGACAATCTTGAATATTGTATGGAGCTTGTACGTAAATCACTTTTTCGTTTACAGTAAACGTAATTTTTACTATTTGGACTGCATCATCATACTTTTTAAAAAATGGATAGTGATAGTGCCGAGTACCGAGTCTGTTTACAATTGCGGACTCAAAGGGTGAAAAGGTTAAACTGGAGAAGACTGCATCATCATACTTTTTAAAAAATGGATAGTGATAGTGCCGAGTACCGAGTCTGTTTACAATTGCGGACTCAAAGGGTGAAAAGGTTAAACTGGAGTGCAAAGAGAAAAAAAAATGAATATTTTTTTAGCTCTGCAAAAGACAAAGCTATCTCTGAGCTCATTGTCAGTACTAGTAGGAAGAAATTTTTTTTAGGAAGAGCGGCCCGGGACCCATCACTTTAAATTGTAGAAGTGGAGAGGAGGAAAGGTCGACTCAACACTTAAATCCCCTCGATGATGATAGTTTATTTTAAGTGTTGCTCATGTTCCACCAGTTTTTCTACAAACAGCTCAGCTTAAATGTACATGCAACTTTTTATATTTTGGGAAGTTGATACTTCCTCCTTCATGTTGATCCCTGCTCTTCTGCTCCAGTACAAAATATATTATATGTATATATAGCGGTTGCTGGAGAAGAGCCGTTGTGAGAAGGGAGATTGGAAAAAATGGAAAAATCGCAAGGGAGACATTCGGGGGAGAACGTGTGCCACTGCGCTCCACCGACGGTGGTGGTAGTGGCGGATGGCGGTACTCCCGAAAAGGACTTGATCCTATTCATTCCCTGCACGTTTTTTTTCCTGCTCTTTGTACTAACCAAATATTAAATGCGTATTTACTTTGACAAAAAAAATAAAAACGGGAAAATGTGAAGGAAACAGAATTCTGTTTACTCCCTTTTCCACTTTGGTATCTAAGTGCAAAACCAGCCCTAAATCGAGTAACCTTTTTTACCCGTTTGTGTGGTTTTTATGTTCCTCTTTTAAATTAAAAGTTAATCAAATTATATGCTCATCAGTGTACGACATCATCACTAATTGTAGCTTATTTTGGAAGGGGGAAAAGGAAAAAGAAAGGAAAGATTATGCTGCCACGTTTCCCAAAACTTATTATTAGCGCAATTCACATTTTTTCTGTTGACATTAAAAGGCGGTGGCGCAATTACACTTAAATGCTGAGCAATTTAATTATGTAATCGATAACACAATAAAAAAAATTAGTTGCTACTTTTGCCCCTTTCTCCTTTCAAATAGTGAAACAGTAAAAAAATTATTCTTATTGGGATAAATATCTTTCATACTAATTGCATTTAAATTATTACAAGCTGCTATTAAAAATCGACATTTTCTTAGTGAGCAGTGAGCACATTTTTACTCCTGTTGATTTTCTTAAGTGCTCATGCTACCATAGCGAGCGCAAGTGGTGAAATGTGACAGCCACCCTCTGGATAATAACAATAATTTGGAGATGATGAAGACCTTAGCCCGAAGACGAAATGCCCATTCCGTGTTTCCGCCCTTTCTCCTTCCCTTTTTAACTCTTTAAGTATACCTTTCCCTCTACTCCCCACAAGCCAATTTGTATTCCTTCCTTTTTCTCATCCAAACCATTCATTACTCATTACCGGGAAAAAAATCCTCAAAAAATATTATGATCATGCCACTACTAAAGTTAACACTGCCAATTCCACTTCTGGAAGAGTACACAGTCTCCTCCCCATTTTTCTCTTTTCTTTGCATAGCCACACCACACCGCTTATTGCAACAATTTTTTTTCTGTAAATTTTTACTTTCGGGATTAAGTCAGACAAACACAATTAACCTGGGTTTGCACATGACACGCTTTCTAACTAAAGAGAGGAAACAGTGCGATCGTTTAAAAGCTATCGAAAAACTGTTATTATTACTTCCTTCCTAATAAGAACTAGCATTGTCATTATAATTTTGCTCGCAATCATATTATTACGCAACAGAGTGTCGTTCCGGCCGTAGCACTCCCATCCCAAGGCGCCTACAGGAGTACGGCATCTTTCTCATATGAAAAAAATATATCTCCACTTTAACTGTAATTTTTTCCTCTTGTCTCTGGACGGCTAATATAGCAATCAGCAGTTTGCTACCGCTGCGTTATGATACACCTTCCCAAAGATAACACTTTTTCGTACTTTCCTTCAAGGAAAGTATAAATTAGCTGTGCTATCTAGCCAACTGAAACGTGCAATTACTCCATTTTTTCGCGAAACCGCTCCTCTACTGCAAGAAGGAGGACTAAACTTAAGCTCTCACAGAGAGTAAAATTGTAGTGCACTAAAAATATTACATTTTTTTGTATTCCTACACGCATTAAAATTAATTATGTAATTCGCAAATGGGCAATTACAATTTATGCCTGGTATTATTACAACAATCTTTTTTTAAAAAAATGTGTATTTGTGGGTATCCATTGTTCGGGGCTAGTAATAATCCGAAATTACACACGATTAAAAAAATATTTTTCGTTGCGTCCCTCTCCGGCTCCTTTCTTGCAGTAGCAGTAATAAAAAACCAGATTATGAAAAAACAAATCATCATCTTCACGGACAGTGAGAAGAGAAGAGAAGACCAGGAAGGCTCCACTTCCTTTCCTCATTTTTAAGCTACCGTAGCAAAAAAAGGCGAAATGGAGAGCTGCAGCAATTCCAAGAGCTAATTTTTTATGTGCATTTTTCCCTGTCGAGCACTTTTCGAAGCAATCAACAAATTCGAAGACGTTCATTTACATTGACGGGCTCAAAAACAGAAAGAAAAAAATTCCTTGGCTGGTGTGCACCGAGAAACAAGTAACTTGTTCATAATGCGATGATTATTATTACATTATTACTTGTTCATCTTCGTGATTACGATGATAAAGGAGAGCATGCACAGCAACTACCATTATTATTGTTAAAGAATAATGGGCACACCGAGTCTAGGGGAAGAGGAGGAATGAGCTTATAGGAAAAAAATATAGCGATCCACTACTCAGATAAAATAATCCCATCCACGTATTAAAAGAGTGCATATTATATTTTTATCCCAGCAATTTGTCAGTTTTCTGGTAGTTGGTGGAGTGGAACTTACTGCTAGAAAAAAAATATATATTTTTTTGAAGTCACGTTTTCTCCACAACAAAAAGATAAGAAGAGTTTTTATTTTAAAAATATATAAAATTCTGGCAATGTAGGAAATTATAGGTTTTGGTAGAAAACGGCAGAAATGTGTACTTTACTGTGCACGGTTGGAAAAATGGGAAGGCACAGGAGTAAAATATAAGTTTTTGCGCGAGGGTTAGGGCTCTTGTCGAGCTAAATTATTTAGGAAGGGCTGGGACGAAAAATTTATTTTTAAAAAAATTAGTTGCCTTGTAATTATGGCAGTTTCAGTAGGATATTTTTAAAAATATGCTTTTTGCAATAACGATACGATATTTTTGCTGGTTATATGCAGGTAGGGCTAGGTGACTGGTAAAAAGACGCAAAAGTGAGGAAGGTGTGTTTTATTAAGATTTGAGATTTTAAAAATATATAAAATTCTGGCAATGTAGGAAATTATAGGTTTTGGTAGAAAACGGCAGAAATGTGTACTTTACTGTGCACGGTTGGAAAAATGGGAAGGCAAAGGAGTGAAATAATTTTTTTTGCGCGAAGGTTAGGGCTCTTGTCGAGCTAAATTATTTAGGAAGGGCTGGGACGAAAAATTTATTTTTTAAAAAGAATTAGCTGCCTTGTAATTATAGCAGTTTCAGTAGGATATTTTTAAAAATATGCTTTTTGCAATAACGATACGATATTTTTGCTGGTTATATGCAGGTAGGGCTAGGTGACTGGTAAAAAGATGCAAAAGTGAGGAAGGTGTGTTTTCTTAAGATTTGAGATATTCGTGAAGTGAATTTTTTTTATTTTGGTGTGGCTCGGGCTAAGGCAGCACTGAAAAAATGTGTTTTTGTCGCTGGCTATATATCTTTTAATAGAAAAAAATTGTATTTTTTTATCACGATTCGATATAATGATACGAAAAAGCACTTAATTTTCTCTCGGCTCATATGCACTTTCGGTTATCTTCCTTAAATAAAAATATGATAGAGCAAGAAAGTTAAACCCGGCGATAAGAAAGAGCGGTAGCAAACCTGAGAGGATTTTGTAGTTAGTGAGCAGTAGCATATGACTACTGGTGACTACTGACCACTGGTTAATAATATTCATTGATCCACTCATCAATTATTACCATTTCCCTTCACGAATTATATTTTTACATTAAAAGCCAGCTAAAAGGGGAGAAAATGGGGAAGGAAGAGAAAAAATATTTATTTTTCGTATGAGAGAGAATAAACTTTGTTTTGTGTTTTTCACTTTATAAGAACATTTTTCTCTTTCTGATCTCGCCACAAGAGTTGAGAGTGGGACGGGTGGGCAACACTAATCCTGAATAAAAATTGCTTTTGCAGAAGGATATCAATAATAATGAGGAGGAGGATGATGATCACCATCATTATTATCATGCAGGTATGTGTATGTCTGCATACAAAAAAAATAAAATTCAAGAGAGATTCGAGAGATGCGCTGGCACACTGAAAAATATATACAAAAGTGTGGTAGCTGACGCAGTAGCAGAAAGGAAAGAACAGGCAACATGCCTCTTTATAAAATAAGAAGAGAATGAAAATTACAAGAGAAGAAATAAGATTCTTTGGTTGTGCCTCCTCAGCTATTTATTCAACCATCCGTGTGTCCACTACACCTTTCATAAGCTGGTTGGTCAATATTCATGCTATGTCCACACACAATTGAAGCACAAAACTTATATTTTGTGGCTGTTTTCTTCTCAACATATTTTAATATGAAAATGCTACAAGAAAAAGTGTTGTTGCGCGAGAAATCTTAGAAAAAAAATGTTTTTTTATTCTCTTTCGCTATACCTAAATACCTACCTACACTTTACCCCAGCTGCTGATGTGTGTGGGGAGAAATGAAGGGAAGAAAAAATATATATTTTAATATGAAGAGAGCCCCACACAATATATTTGTGCAAATGCAAACAGCATTATTTGGAGCCAGTTCTGAGCTTTATCTCAACCGGATTTCGTAAATAAATAATAATAGCAATAAATAATGTATTCCCTTCTGATTCCCATCCATCGCTTCACGTTATACAATAATTGGGCAGAATATGCTTGCTCCTTGCATTTTTGCAAAAGATTTGCTTCAGTTTTTTTCGCTGTTTTCCTTTATTAGCTATTCACTATTCAGATTTTAAACGGAGAAGGGAAATAATTGGGAAAAAATATAGATACTTCTTTTTTTAAATGGTCAGTCAGGTCCGCGAATGATGATAAGGTCGGCAAATGTGAGGACGGACACTGTTTTTTAAAAAATAAAAAATGTGAAAAAAGTGAGCAATTTCTTTCCGCTGCGCTATTGCAATACTGAAGTAAACAGAGTTTTAAGTTGTGCACTTTTACATACGTTTTGCGCTCTTGTAAATAAACTTATTTCAGTATTTATTTGACGTGGCGTAATTACAAAGTTGCATTTTTAATAGGAGGACGACCATTAGAAATATCCTTAATTTGCTATTACTCTCTTGGAGCTGTTCTTTTCTACCAGAGCACATTATTAGATTCGTCCACTAAAACCGTCGGATGTGAATTGTTTACGGGGAAATTGCATCCATATACACTATACATGATTACGTTCATTAGCGCCACATTTATAAAATACACTGTAAAAAGAAGCTCAGCTTATATACTCTCCGGCACTAATTGCTGCTGCGGAGAGTACAGGCTCAGATCATACATCGATACAAGCAATTTGTCAATAGCAAACGTGACGAGAGGAAAAGGGAACGGTAAAAAAATATGTAATGCTGCGAATTTGCATTGAATGGAAGTTTGCCGTAGAGTGTGGGACTGCAAAACAATAATAAAAAAACCTGTGACAGGGATGAGATGACGAGAAGGTGATATCTAAATCAAAAGAGCAATTTTTCATTCCTTCTTTTTTCTTATAGTGCCGAGGCGCTAGGGAGCGAGAAACTTATTTGGACGCTCCCACCAACCAAGCCACAGCTAATCGTAAGCTGTCAGCGGCTGATTCAGAGACAAGCTATACCAAAAGAGAAGTAAAAAGACTTTTGAGACCATTTTCTACTTATGGCAAATGGCAAGATTTTGACAGGGAGCGCTACTAAACACAGCAGATAATTTTCACATTTAGCTCTTGAAAATGAAACAAAAGGGGATCCGCTTCAAAATAGTATTGTGAATGTGACCATATAACAACTAATCAATCTCACTCGAACTCACAGTCGGAAGAAGAGACTCGAGGAGAGGAGCAGGTGGACGCTATATTTTTTTTAAAAGTGGAGGGGAAGGATTGATGCCCGTATGCACCAAAGCGCCATAAAATACACACAAAATGTTGACGGCTCGGAGCGCCGCTCAGAAAAAGAAAAACGTACAGAGTACTTTTATTTTGCTGATGAGGAGGAGACAAAAAGCGATATATTTACAGTAGCCGAGAGGTAGCACTTTATAGTGCAATTTATAATCCAACAAATTAGTCACTCACTAAAAAAATTATTATTTTTACTCCGAGCGCCACAGCTCTATACAAAACACTGGCTCCTTCTCTGCTTGAGCATTTTTGCACTCTTTTCAGAGTCGGACAAAAAGTTATGATTGCTGTTCCTTTCATATTTCATCTCAAGCTCTTCTCACTTGATTGTTTCTCCCAGACAAGAAGAGGCGAATTCAAGCCAAGCAGTCAGTCAGCTATTGAGTTGTGGCTACACCAAAAAACAAAACTTGAGCAAAATGTTTTATTATAAATGGCACAGTTTTTCATAGTATTCCGGCTTCTACATTTTTCTCATGCAAAATATATATCTATATATCTGAGGTTGAGCACTGAGCACAGGTGCCAAAGCTGCCTGTGTGGAAGTGATACCAGTTATATTTATAAATGATTCTTTTTTTTCGTTTGTGGTGTGCGAATGATTTATTATTTGGGATTTAAAAAGTGTTTTTACAACATTGTAATATTGCTTTTGTGTGGAGACTCCCATAACTCATGAGTTTATTGCAAATTATTACATTTTTGCACTCGTCCTTATCCACTTTTTATACTTTTTTATTTAAGTGCGTGATATTATTTTTTTGCTCATATGTACACTTTGCAACCTGTAGGGTGGCTGCTGCAAGAGGCAATAAAGGGAAAAAAATTCATCCTTTTTATTTCAGCTCTTAAAAGCACTTCTTTGCTTAGCAGTGGAGTGCACCTGTTTTCACAGCCAACAGGGAATTTTGGTGTGGAACAATCAACTTTATTTTTTCAATTCCAAACAGAATTGCTTTGAAAAAAAGGGATTCCAATATATATTTTTTGCAGAGCAATTTCATCGATTGGAAATTGGATCTTCTTTCTACAGACCAAATATTGAGCTAAGGAGGATGTCTGGGAAATGCCGGACACTTACAAATAGGCGGACTACTATATCCTGCTGGGTCAGCTATAATGATCTCCCGGATTACATTTTTGATCCTCCGATTCGTTCTTTTTTTTGCATCCCCTTTTTCTACAGGAAATAGGAAAGGTCCTCTGCTTTCTATGTATGAAATAGGCGGGATGCGGGGTGGAAAAATAAAGGAGAAAGCCAGAAAAATATGCCATGTCCGATTTTATAGCTTCACTAAAAATTATTGTTGGCTTTTCTCTCAAGAGAAAATAAAATTGTGGGGGGAGTACAGAGACACTTACTGCTCTCATGTCAGCTACCACAATCCTCTTTTTTAGTTGGGCTGCTGAAGAAAAAAAAAGACTTTTGGGATGAAATGGCTTGAGCGGCTACTTGACCAGTAGGGAAAAAACAAAGTGCATAAATTTATTACAATTTTACAAGACATGATCTCACCTGCTCCTAATTTTGCAGAGAGAGATGACGGGTATACAAACACGCGACAGGAGAGTTTGTTGCCTTCACCAATTATTTGATGGGAGCTGTTGACCACAGCTCTGCAGAATATATTTTTGGCAGTAAAAATGCACTAAAGTTGGGGCACGCTCTTTTTCCTTAGTGCTCCATACCTTTTATCCTTTTCTGTAGAAATATATCGACATTCGAGAAGAGTAGCAATTTTATGGTGTAAATGTGCCATAAATTTTTTTTTGCAAAGATTCTTTTTATAGAGGCTCTCAGGAGACTGAAGAAGAAGAGCAATATGACAATTACGAAAGACTAATAAAATAGAATGGATAAGAAATATATTTTTAGTGCAGTGTA
Source organism: Acrocyrtus sp. NNG-2020 (assembly GCA_027744115.1). NCBI lineage: Eukaryota > Metazoa > Arthropoda > Collembola > Entomobryomorpha > Entomobryidae > Acrocyrtus > Acrocyrtus sp. NNG-2020. The sequence goes on from JAHZND010001993.1 coordinate 13,851, forward strand.
CATTAAAATAGCAGCAGGGCTAAAATAAAATAATGAAATCAAGGAGGACAGGACACCATCGACCTTTAAAAGTATCAGCGGGATAGTAGCTGCCACAAGTGGCACAACGTTTTCCTCATTACAGCATCCAGTGAGTGGGGCATAATTTCGTCTAAACTTGTAACCGTCACGTACTCGATCACACTTTGCCATTTGGAAATAGGAAACTATATCCAAAACAGCCCATTTAATAAGAGACTTTCGTTAAAGGATAAAATTAGCATTGCATTGAATTCTTTTATTTTACAGGAACAGGGGCATACTAGATATAGGAAGGATGATGACTAGCGCCGTAATAATAAAATGTGTGGCTGTGGAGGAGACTGGATTTGGATTTCACTCGTTCATTGATCATCGACACTTGACTCCATTCATAAAGCGGGCTCGTTATAAAAAAATATATTTTGCAGTTTTGTTATTAGAGAGCCACTTGTAGCTCCAGATTACACATTAAGATAACATTCTACAAAAATCTCGATGGCTCCTACAATATCTCATTAAAATTTATATCCAAGTCGAGTCGAGCATTCTTTTTTGTACAGCTTCCCTTGCATTTTGAGAGGAGAGCTAACATTACAAAAAAAATTTTAAAAGGAGGTCTTCTCTATAAATAATGAAATTGAGATGTGCACAAATGAAAATTTGGGTGCATTGTAATTTGATTGACGAGACCAAGAACCAGCAGCATTTTTACTTTTGAGAGGTTATTATTTAGTGACGATGAAGTCGAGCAGTTTAAATGATGGCCATAATTATGCATTGCTCTGTGCAAACATGAGCGGTCTCTTAGTTGACACTCATTTTACTTTTAATGATCGATCACGCTGTCCCAAAACACTTCTCTTGTGCTAGTGGAAGAGCAGCTCTCAAAAAATATTTATTTATTTGGCACTCTTCATGATGGGAGTGCAACACCGNTTGTGCTAGTGGAAGAGCAGCTCTCAAAAAATATTTATTTATTTGGCACTCTTCATGATGGGAGTGCAACACCGTAAATTAAAGAGGACTGCGAGCTGCGAGTTATCGGCATATCTTTCTGATGACTAATTGGGCAACCACTTGAAAAAAATATATATGAGTGGCCGTTATTCATATGCACTAGTATAATCTGAGAATGGGAAAACAAAGAAGGGATGTTTTTAGACAGGAAATATGGAAAGAAGCTTTATCAGCGGAAAATACTCTACCTGGATGGGATCGACTTTTGTCCTTTCCATGAAAAATAAAACTTGCTGTGGGGATGCGTAATGAAAAAATCAAAAAGCAATTTCTCAGGAAAGAGGAAAAGCTTTGGTATCGCAATCGCAACTTTTTTTAAGAAGGGACATTTGAATCTAATCTCGTCTAAAAATAAATTGTATGTTGCATTGCGTAGATAATCCATACTAGTCCAGATAAGAAACAATCTTATCTGCTTCCATTATAGATTTATATTTTTTTATAATTTCACTCTTCAAAATCCACTCAACCTCCGTCTTTTTTAGTTCACTGACCATACACTTCCTCCAAGTCTGTGAAAATAAGGAGAATTCCAGGCATCAGGAAATTTATTTTTTTTTTAAATTCTATCAATGAACTTTATTTTTTTTCTCACAGCCTTGTTCGTACATCCACACCTTCTAACTTAATTATACATTTATTTTTTACTACAATTACACCGTTTCCTCACCTAGACACTAATACTGCCCATTCAAAAGTAGAAAAAGTGGATATTTTTACCTTCTCTTTTTTTTCACCGAATCAACCCAAATTGCACCCGACGTTGTAAGAAGCACTCTTTTCTTTTTTAACAAGTGCCCCTCGGCAAAAACACTCAAAAAGCAGTAGCCTCCCAACGAGCAAGTTCCGCTCAGCATATATGAATATTATTTTTATTGTAACAATTTTTTTTCAGGGTTTTCTCAAGAGCTCTGCTCTGGGAGAACCCATCAAATTAGTAAACTATTTAATAACAGAGCATATCCGCGGAAAAGGTATCATCATCATATCACAATAA
>JAHZND010001994.1:0-17506 GCA_027744115.1 Acrocyrtus sp. NNG-2020
CCTATTTTCAAGTCGCACTCCAATTTCATAGAGGCAAAGTCCAGAATTTATTCAATAAAGAGGCATTGTGTACCCTTCTGACTTTATGAGTTCTTGCTGTTCCCTATGTACTTTAGCACATCTTTGGAAGAGTGGAAACTTCGGACGGTGAAAGCTGTTATAGTACTCCGTTTTTTTTCTTTGAAATTCTAGGCACCCTCAACTTTGGCTTCTGATTAAGGGAAGATGATTATTGTCATGCGATGGCTTTAAGTCGTCAACATACGTAATATTGTACAGTGGAGACTAATAGTAACTTTGTCGTGACATATTTTCATGAGGTACACAGTATTTTCGCAATTTATAAGGAGCAACGAAGATATTTTTTGCTGCTGTGTGTAGAGTCACAGAAGTCTACCACGCAACGAATGACGATGGGTGGGTGGGTGTTGTGTGTGTGTGCTTGCTGTACATATGCATATGCAGAAGGCAATCTTATTTTGAGTGTTCGTTACTTTCAAAGCAGATACTGGATATGGATACTTTTTAGGATACTAGGTTGCTCTTCTGGTTCTGGTGTATAGCATCCTGGAGAGAGCTAGAGAAAGAGAGAAAAGGAAAGTTTTCCCCTCGATGCTAAAAGTTCCGCAGAACAAGTAAATTAATGTAGTTCGCGATGCAAAAGGATATACGTCAGTTCATTCTTTGAATAATACTTTTAAAGCTACACAAGTTGAGAATGAGCTGAAAAACAGGAACTGGCTGAGAGTAAAAAGCAAAATGAATTCATAAGGGAAATTTTTCCTTTTACCACCTGCAGGCGTCTATGAAGTCTATGCATACCGATCTTGGAAGCTAAAAAGCTATCTTTATAAGAAATGGAAAGTCAAAGAAGTACATCAATAAATGAGGGTTTTGTCCTAAACTTCGGTTCGCAGTACAAATATGGTAGTATAGGTACACAGATAAAAAGTTTTTTCGGAGGAAAAAGAGTATAAAAAGTAGTTGCTCAATTTTCAAAACAGAAGCAGATGTTCTACTAAACTGCCTTTTGAAAGGAAATTTGTGCCTTTCACTTTTACGAATAAAGTTGAGAGTGAGTACGGCGAACACGCTAAAATTTAAAAACAAAATTCTTGTCTAGTCAGCGATACTAGGACTAATGCATAAGCATTATTACGTATTCAGGGAGAGAGCTCGTAAAGTACAAAATACTAATTTACTTAAGTATGCTGCTTTCCAAGTATTTATTCTGGGTTGCATATGAAGAAAATAAGAAGAAAATTACATATTCTGCTCCGCTGTCAATAAGATAACATGTAAGTCCGGGTCTCGAGCCTAGAGTATTTCATGAAACTTGATGTATTAGGGTTCGCCTATTTGCTCCCAGTGGTGGAAGAGATGGGATGGGGGTTAGGAAAAGGGAAAGGCATTGAATACAAAGTTTTTCCCTTTTCTTTTCGGAATTATACTTAGGCAGGCCTCCGTTATAATGACTATATCAGCGTATCTATACTTTCATTTTCTTTCCCATTTTTTGGGGACTTGAGTCCTCCTTTCCCTCTTTTCTCCTCTGAAAAGTTTTCTAGTCTTTTATCTTTATCCTCCAGCATAGTCAACTTGATCGAACAGGCCCCCTTTTGTTGGGCAAAATGTCCTGTAAAGGGGACGACAGAAAATATCACCAGGCGGCACTGACGCCCAAGACTAAACAATATGCTTTAATAAAGCTGCTTGAAGATGGACATGTCTATTATGATCAGATCTTCAATGCCCTCAGCAAGTCATTTTTCCCACATAAAGCGCTCGGTTTCGCTTTTGATTTGATATTACTCCTCCCAGCATTATTGTTGGGAGTGTTGAACGGTTTCTTTGTGCTGACCATCACTAAACTGGAACTGACCATGGCAATAAATGCCTACATCCTTTCTGTCTTTAGATGTCCTCTCTAAAGTGTATGTACTATTATTAATGTTAACTTCAAGTAATAATTTTATTATTTTTTCTGTGGCATCGAGTTCTTTATACAGTAGCCGATAATGATGAGAACGTTACGGTGTGACTCTTTAGATTGCGCAATTTTTTTCTCAGCTACATTAGATACTTTACAAGCATTTGTGAGAAGGCCACAGGCGCAATAGTTAAGATAGAAGTATCGTTTTAATTTTTAAATAGCTCTCAAACATTTCCAAGCGCGCAACGGGTTTACTAGTATATTACAAAAAAAGAAAAGTCTACGGGTTTCTACTTTCCACTTACGATAGTAGACATATCCAAGGCACATTGTTCGCTGGAGCTGGACAATGTAAAACCAAAATTGGTAGAAAGATCTCGACCATCAACCTTTGTGAAAGTTGAGAGAAGAATGCTGGGTCCCAGACAGTGTAATACAAGTTTTTGTTTTGACTTTGTTCACTTAGCGAAAAGCCACTTATCAGGGGAAACTTATTAGGTGCAAATTTATCTAATGAAACTCATGTTCTGAAGCCTGTCCGTCAGTATGCGGTACATCTTCGGAACGAATGTGTTGGGTTTTTCCAAATTTTGAAAATACCTTTCCATAGGTGATTTGCTAGAGACGAAATTATATTTTCAGCCATTGCCTTCTATTCTAGACAGGGTACGAATGTCCGGCTGTCTATCTACGTGTCCTTGTGTCTGTCTACTTTGGCTTCCGCAATGGAGCTGCTTGGAGGAAATCTATATAAAGTCGGGAGGGAATTTGGAGAGGGTCTGAAAGATCTTTTACAGGAATTCTGAATTAACTCTTATGAAATTCGGAGAGTGTCTGAAGGGATTTACACCCATATACTTAGATTTACTCCATTTATTTGTCGTATTTCTTGAGGCTAATGTCTCCCATAATGACGTACTTTTTCATCTCCCTTTACGTACTTTATTTTCACGTATTTTGAAATGATCATGTCAGCACCTGGCTTAGGAAGCTGATGCCGACACCGTAACTTCCTTACTGCCGACTTTCTCTTTTTTCCCCTGTTTCCCAGTTTTCTGCTTACTTGATAGCAGAGTTGAGTTCAGCTGGTTCGCTATGCAAGCACTGAAGTTTGGTTCCCTCTTCTCTACTACTGTATTGCAGTAGAACATTTAAAATGATAAAATGTGTCGTTATGTTTTACACACCGGGGGAAAGTTTTTCCGAGTTTAGCCGAGCAAAAAGGATTTCGTTGATCGCATCGTCATCACCTCGAAAATGTTTCTTGCTGAGAAAAGCATAACAGTGAGAGAAAGTGGAAACCAGTGTTCATTATTATACTAGAGGCCAACGAATGTTTTCCGCTCGAGGCTGGATTGTCTCAGTCTGAGAGTGCAATTAGAAAATGCTACTGTTGATGATACATATCCGGATAAAACGGAAGGTGGAGAAGATTTTATTTCCCAGAATAACATCGATCATGGCGTGTTTCAGAGTTATATAGTGATATATCTGGAAGTTTACAAGATTATTTCGCGATTATGGAATTTTACACGTTTTTAATGAGTGGAAGCTGTCTCTCCGTCTGCTCCCAACTTTCCACTTGTGTCTTGTTCTTGTTGACACAAAATCCACTTATCCTCCTTTTCCAACTTTCTCTTGAGCAGAAGTTTATGCCATCCTTCCTCAATAACAATCCGAGGAGAGCAGAAGGCAGCTTCAGCTTCCCTCCATTTCTATTGTTTTTTGCTTTCTCCATCGTATCCGAAGTTGGATTTTTACGGATGATTGAATTCTAAGAGGGGTTTGCTCACGACCAGAGAGTGTGTGGTAAGTTTAAATACAAGTCATTTGTAACTTGTGCAAACAGCATGAAATAAAACTCGAGGAAATAAAGAGTGTGCACTCTTGCCAATCGAATGTTTTCCGATTCCGTATGTGAAATGTGCAATAAGCCACGGCAAACACCATTCGGTGACAAACTCAGAATATGCATTCTATAGAATTGCGACTGGAAGCTGTGTCAGCGCTGGACGATGCCTGTGAGCAAAAGATGGCTCTGAGCTTTCCCCAAACACCATAAGATGGTTTCGCTATGAACATTTAAGCTGAATACTGCTTGCTGTAAATAAGCACGTGCATAACACCCAATTATGAGTGCCCTCATTTGCTATTACTACTTTCACTAGTAGCACACTGAGCTTTTTGCTGGGATAAGAAAGAATGTTCAGCTGTAAATAAGCCCGTTCCCTTCCTCCTCCACTTTCTGTTCTATGCCATGCATCTCCCTTATATGAATCCATTATGCGAGTGTGACGTGACCCTATTTTGTCCAATGATACTTGTCTAGTTTCCGGTTTTCATTCTGCACAAACCCTTTCACTTTACTCGTCTGGAATAGAAACCTGTGAATCAAAAGGAATTTTTGTTGTCTGCTACCAATATTCCAGCTGCACTGTACTTATGAGAGGGGATGAAACGTAAATGGATTTACGAACATGAATCAGTGCTCTTTATATGTATCATAATATCATATTCAGGTTTATTGAAATAGCAATGAAATGGGTTATTCCTATAACTATAAATGGAAATAATGCACATGAGGAATAGCTTGAGAGCACGGGAAATGAATTGCGATCCGGATAAAATCTTTCCATTATACTCTGTTATACGTGGACTTGGTGCACTACTCAACGTTTATGCTCGACTGCCTGTTCTCCTCTTTTAAGATAGAAAAAATCTGTACTATTATAAATGGAATCCCCAGTTTTTCTCCCTGTCGCCATATTTTTGGCACCCAGTGCTATTATTTTAGTTTTTTTACAGAGCTCACAAAGTTCCCGTTGGCTTTGGCTGCTTTCACTGCTGAAAAAGTGGACATGTAACGTAACTGTGAGATAAAAATACAAAGCACGCCTTTTTTCTATCTTTATCTGCTTCCGAAAGTATCTCCCTATAGCTCCGGAATGACTACAGATAGAAGAAAAACGGTCTCTCTAGCTCTTTCTGCCACAAACTGCTCCCAAATAGGCATTTCTCAGTTTCTTCGTGAAGTTCATATGCGACGGATGGGCAAGGAAATAATTTCTTATCGGGGTTTCCTATTGTGTCTAAAGCGTGCTACGCTCCATGATACGATATATGAGCAGCCCTGGCAGTGATTCTGAATATTTGAGAATAGGATTTACCCACATAAAATTGATTATCCATGTCTCATGCTAAAGCTCAAATTGAAAGTCTGCAAATATTAATGAGCAAGATGCAAAAAACCAGAAGTCTCATTTAAAATCCAAGGAAATAAATTCGAGATCCGGAGGAACAAGTCTTTTAGAAGTTGCTTTGTTTGCACATACATGGGAAATGACTTAATTTCCACTTTGCTGGAAAGGCGCCAAAAATAAACCAAAACATCCCACAGCAAGTGTCTAGATGCAAATAAGACTACTATTTTACGCACTCATGTTTTCCTAGGTTTCCTCAGTCACATCCGGGGAACAAAGTGAAAGTAAGAACACTTCGACTTGGCTTGGCGGAAGCAAAAGTTCAGAAAGGTTCTTGTCTGCTCATGTCTATATCAGTTCTTAACTCTACACAGCAAATATAATAATAAGAGTAGGTTTCAGAAATATTGTCATAAATGCCTTATTTGTTATTTAATTTAATGGCATTTACGGACAGAAAAAGAGTAATGTTAATGTAATGTATCTTTTAAATTGTACTGATGTGGTGAAAGTAGTACTGGTGTGTAGATTTCATTCATTCATTCTGTAAATACAATAGATGGACTATTTGCCAAGTTATCCAAAACAACTTTAACATGTGCAGCACATAAATGTGCTTAAAATTCCATCTTCCTCTCTTTCATTGTGAAAAGTACTCTATGAATACAGAAATAGGTAACTACAAATTTCAGGGATGCCAGCAGCTGAACTCTACCCTTTACATCTGTGGATCTTGCTACTAAACGTTACTCCTCTTTCACTTACTAGTTGCGGATGTTTCCCTCTAGATGATGCGTCGGAACTCAGACGCAGTGATGAAGCTGTTTCTTCGACAATGTATTATGCAATTAAGTATTGAGTTTAAATTAAAAGATAGTCAGGAAAAGACTTTGTTACTAGCAAGAAGAGTAAATAAGATGAGACATGCAAGACAAGACCAGCTCTTGCATTGTCTGCAACAAACTTTTACAAACGTAATGTGTGATTTAGGTTATATCTTAGAATAGAATGGAGAATTGCATGAGTACATACACCGTTCCACTCTTTGCAACTGCAGACAGTTGTTCCCTCATTATCACTACTTCCTAATCCACTGATGCAAAAACGTATAATGAGTGCCAATGTAAAAATAAAAATTTTAGACCTTGATACCTCCAACAATATGATTAGAAAAAATGGAAAGTAGCAAATCATAAAATGTTTAATACTTGCCAGAATGGCCACCTCTCACTAAAGGAAAGGATTAATTCGTAGGATAATAATATAATGAGAGACATAGGAAATGCTCTCATGTTAGTAATAAAAATTGATTCTTAACATATTTGTTGCGAGTGCTGAACGCACATGTGAGTAAATGATGATAAATTGTATTTTTAGTGTTCGTTTTCTAAGCTTCAAGGTTTAGCTGGAAGAATACTGCTTCCAAAATACGCAAAGCGACCTCGGAAAATAGAAAACGAATCGTTCTGCTTTATTTTAAGCAAGGTTGTTTATGTAAGTAGAGGCAGATGTAAAAAGTAACCCAAACCCGAAACTCTCAACAGGGTGTGTTTTGTCCTTTTTGTCGATCTGAGATAAATAACCCTTGTAAAAAATTGAAGTTGCATAGGGCGAAAGAAGGAGTTCTTTGTGACTACCAGATTACACTCTTGCACGGATTTCTTTTTAGACCTTTCTTCTTTAACCCTTTCTTCGATTTTATTCCAAGGCTGTCGCCACATTTTTCATTGAGGGTGAGGATGTATGCTTAAAAATGTTTTCTTTTGGTCCTATTTTCAATCATTAAAATAGTCACGTTAGGGTTTTTCGTCAATTGCTTCAGCCTTGGAATCGGGTATTATCGAGTTCCTGTCAAGCCGTGAATGCAATAGAATAAATCCCCCGCTGTTTTCGTTTTTCATCAAGATGTAGACACTAAAACTTTTCATTTATGGTAAAGAATTTTTTGGTCTTATGGACAGAATTTTTAAAAGACAAGATAGACGTGAATATATTTAGAGACCTGTTTAGGACCTGAATAGTAGATAAATGCCAGTGATCCCACGAAGACTCGATTGTTTATATTTCTACATTCTAATAGTATACATATATATAATCTTATAATCTTCGTGCTATTGCAAAGTTAAGAAATGGCTTAGGTATTTAGCCTATTGTATTTATTTACCTGCGTAAATGTTTTGGTTTCTGGGATTCATTTCATTCATTATATTGGTAAGCAGTGGAAAAATAGCCTAAATTAACAATATGAAGATGTGTAGATTGCTTGTCTCATGAGCAGAAGTGTTTGGTTTTGGTCTGACTTTTTTTTGCTACAGTTCAATTTTGATACTGAAGTTTATAATGATCTAAATCCCTACTTAAAGATTACAGTCAGAAAAAGACTGATAGTAGCTGCGACATAACATATTTCTTAGTTAGGTTCACTTATCGATAATCTTTAAAAATTCGTGTAGGTCTAAGTGCTCGTAATATGCTGCTAATTTTCAAGCCAATTTTCACATTAAGCAATTCCATGTTCGTTAAGAAAAAAGGAAAAATAAAATGGACAAAACATCAAAGTTTAATATAGTCTTGAGCCGTACAAAATCCCAAAACAATCATTATGGGTAATTTAAGCTACTACAAATTAGGCTGCTCTTCTAGGATAACAGTTTTTCAACGAAAGTTTTAAAGAGAGTAGTCATTATTACGTACATTGATTTTGAGGTCAATCTTCTCAAACAAGCCAAGGCCTTTTGGTTTTGTTGCAATAATTTTCTCGAGCTGTTTATCGCTTTTGAAATAACCAATACAACTACTATGCTCATCGTAAATGATGGTCATCGCTTGCGGTATTATTACGTACATCTTTGGAAAACACCTAACTAATGAAGAACTTGTTTAGCTATCAAAGCAAATTACAGTCAGAAAAGATTCTTAAATGTGATAATGAGGTGATAAGAAGAAAACATCAGCAAAAACAATGAGCTAATAGCAGTTTTGTTGCAATAGTTAAAGTTTTAATAATTTATAATTACCTATCGCTTAATGTACACTTTTCAGACTTTTCTCAATCACTTGATCCAAAAACTGAGGAATCTATTTCAATTGTTTTCTACAAGCAGCAACGTTTTAGTCAAATAAGGTATAAACCATATGTCAAATCCGACACTCTATCAGACCAGATCAGCTATTTTAAAATGATCCTTCTGAAAAGTCAGGTACTACAAAGTGCTCTTTGCATTGCTTTTGCCACACCTTCTTTTACATATGAAAACAATTGACAATTTTTTTACAAAAATGTCAAAAGTAAACCACCCACACAAAGATTTCTCTTACAAAAGGAGAAGTCTATATACGCTTGCCACTTTTTTGTCACAATGACAAAAGACTTTAATGAAAGTGTACTCGGAGGAGGACAAGCTAAAAATTATGTAACATGACATTTTTATTCAATACGTCAAAAGGTGTCCATCAAATATCACGAGCGGAAGAGCCGAATTCGGCTATCAAAATGAGTACGACTTACACCTACATGAACCTAAATATTCATACCCGATGGATGAATAGGTATATCAAACCACGTTAAAAATAGAGGGCAGATGGTTTTCACCACTTACACCTACATGAACCTAAATATTCATACCCGATGGATGAATAGGTATATCAAACCACGTTAAAAATAGAGGGCAGATGGTTTTTCACCACATTCCGTTTTTTAAAATGATTACATTTGTACTTTTTATTTTCTGCGCATTACATGAGAAAATTTGTATCATTCCAATCCAAAAGTACCGTAGCGAAACTGTCAAAACGAGCGCCTGATATGTAATCCGGATTTTTATGTTTGTATTTTAATCCGCTGCAACAACCGTTACAACGTAAAGAATGAAAGGAAGAAATAGGCAAAGTTTTTATTGTCCCCACATTCAAGAACAAATTTCACTCATATCAGCATTACTGCCTTAAATTATGTCATTTCTTTATAATTCTGCTAGGAATAATATTGAAAAAAAGGTTTCAACTTCTCCTGTTTATAAATAGATAAATATTAGTGGAAAACGTGAAATCCGTTTATTAAAGAGTCCTCTCTTTCAGTACAATCAGCAGCAATTTTTAGTTGGAGAAACGTCGTGTGAGATAAGGTAATAGCGTACATGTACGTAACGGGATTTATGTATAACCTTATTACTTTATGATTTAAAATAGCCTGCATAAAAACTTGAAGAGAGACAGTTGAAAAAGTGCGAGTCATAATGTCCCGTTTTACACAAAAAGGGAAAAGTTTTTAAAGCTTCATGCAGCTTGGACGTAATTGTGTAAATAACTTGAAGAAACATCCCTGAGAGGATTGGGATGGTGCATCATGGAATGGTCATTTTTGATTTTTCCCTATTTTAAGTAGTCACAATGTAAGACTGAAATGAAACGTGTCGTTTTAGAAATAGTGCAGTATGTGGGAAGGATTTTTCCATTGTGCAAGCACGGCGTACCATAGGACTGTCAGCATTAAACAAAATTGTGGTCTATATGTAAATGGATGGTATGAGAAAAATGATAAAATACCTCCAGCAGAAGCGGCTAATAAAGCTAAGCCCGTAAGATCTTGTAGATGTGGAAGAAAAAAAGATAAAATGAAACAGGGTCAGCTTATTATTATGCTGCTTCCTCTTTATTATTATATTGCTCTGTCTGTACTATTTTTATACTTTTGCAGTTTAAGTTTGTTGATTATTGAATCATTTCTTTTGTGTGTTAAAATGGTAAACCTGTTCTACTCAAAGGGAGAGCACAGCCACAGCCAGTAAGGCGGTTCACTTTATAAAATGTTTTTAGAGAAACTGTCTGCATCATATTTTAAAGAAACAGTTTTTTGGCAGCTACTTCACATCCATCCCTTTTGACTTTCCTTATTTCACCTAACGGTTGTTGTGAAAATGAAAAAAGGGTTAAAAATTAGACTACCCTTTCGCTCAGTTAGTATAACTGTAAATTTGGGTTTTGTGCATATTGCATAGGAAGAAAAAAATGATTTCTCTTCACTGCACTGCTGCTAGGAAGGAGATACACAAGAGTTGTTACACAAACTCAAAATTCTTTCAAAAATGCATTGTTATTGCAGCTAGTTCTAAGCTGCACGCATACCTACTTAGGTACATACATTGCAAGTACTATTCAATTAGCCATGTGGCATTCAGTAAAGAGATGAGCCGACGCCAAGCCTAGCTTCATTCTACCTAGAAGCTACGTATTACCAAAGAAATCGATTAAATAAATTCTAAAACATATTCTGCACTCACCTTCAACACCTGCAATAGAGGTGAGGTTGTGTTGTCAGTTGTCACTGTAAGGAAAGGCTGACTTGAGGTATGTGAGTTATGACATGAGTTTTAGCTTTCACGCCATATTTTACTTAGGTAATTGTCAGTAACGCAGATGCAGAATGAGACTTGTATCTCTCAGGTACATATAGCTAAAGTTCACCAAGTCTCCTGTCTCTGTACAAACCTGCCGGACCTGCCCTAACTGTACACCTCAACAACGGTACATGCGGACGAAGCTGCATGCAATTACCTACCTATGCATACTGTATGAATTCAGAAAGATCACTTGAAAATAACATTTAGAAGGATGGTACACGAGTTTTTATTCAACCCATTCTTTGTAACTGGCACTAAAAATAGCGCAAGAAAAATACTTAAAGAATGTAGAAACTGTAAATTAGGGTAAAGCTACAGGGAAAGGGATCGCATACAATTTTAGAAAGATGAACCATACAGCTAAAAAATATTTATTTAACACTTTTTAGACATAGTCTAGCTCCTTCTTAACCATATTGGTAGGAAAAATGTGTAGCCGTAGCCTAATATGAATAAAAAGATGAAAATGGGGTTAGCGATACCCAAAACGAATAAAACTTGGAAAACAAGAGCATGTGCGCAGTTTGGCTCACTTCGTATGCCCCTTGGAAAAACAGTTCTTTTTTTTATCAAGCTAAAAATCTGTGGCGTAATTTTTTTTTCAATTTTGAAAAGCTTCAAAAGAATGGAGCGGAATGAGCGAAGCATTACAGCCGTGCAGGCACACTCTAAATAGATGGATCCCGTTTTTTAGAAAAAAGGGGAGAGGGAGAAAAGCGTGAGAGGGGAGAAAAACAGATTATAAAAAATGTCTAAATGGGAGATGAGGGGGATCCATCTCCAATCACAAAAAGCGCTTTTATGCTTTTACGCATGCATTAAACTTTTTTATAATAAGGTCTAAAAAGGGAAGAGATGCGGAGAGCATAAAAAACTGGATCGCGTGTGTGGATAAAGAAAGGATAAAGATGATAAAGAGTAAGCCTGGCATATTTTTTGTTACTTCTTACACCACACATGAATTGTGCTGGTAAGGTAACGCGTGCTCTGACTGTTTTTTATTGGTTTGGTTCCCTAAACTTGATTTTTTATCGTGGGGAAGGCAGTCTTGCCGTCAGCCAATCGTCGGAATACTTATTCGTTTTTTATCATGTTGTTAACGCCCCTTCGCATCTTTAGCATATGCTTAATGTATACATCAGAGGGGAACAGAAGGGGTAAATTTTTTATAGTTTAAAACATATAGAATAATGGCATGTCATAAAAAAGGAAAATATTCTCAACAAAAGTTAATATGGCTGTAGAAAGAAGAAAAGTAAGTGTAGGTGCCAGCTTGACATTTCCCATACTGGTTTTCAATGCAGAAGTTACGTTGACGCGAGATTACAGGTAGGGCAGGAAAATGCGGTTTTTTTGTAATTAGCACTATTGTTACAATAGTTGCAGTGTTGCGAGGGATGATAAAATTGAAAGAGGACAGAATGAATGAAGTGGTGCAGCCGAAAAAAGAACTTTTTATACTGTCAGTTAATGCAATCTTATGACAGGTAGCAATGCTATCATTACCTGTGTTTAATTGTCTAAAATTCTAAATATGAATGGCTTTGTTACAAATAAAGTCTATCCATTTTTGACATTTTGAGATGGAATACAAAAGCTTTCACAAAGAACTGACTGAGATACTTGACGATGAGTACTACACGGTCATGTGAAATTGAGGTTTCACGCGGACTCATTGTTTCCTATCGTATGCAACTTAAACGTAAACTCGTATAAGGTTGTAAGTAGTAATTTCATGGGTGAAGTATAAAGAGTCAACGCCTCCAAATGCCCATTTTTATTTCACTTCGACTTTCCTTCATTGTCCAACTGCTTTTAATTGCTGTGGAGACGTCTAGTAATAATTTCTGCATATAGATGAGAGCATCCCTTTTTACAATTTACTGTAATAAATTCCAGTCCAGTAACTTCTGTGGAAATGCACATCTGTTCAAGCAGTTGCGCGAAATGCTACAAGCAAATGAAATAGTCATTAGGTATTATAGTGTATTATCTGGATCATATCTTTTCATTCAAATCAAATCTTCCCCAATCAAAAGTGTCATTATCGTAAAAGATTCGTTATTTAAGTGCAGTATCAGTATCACAAAGGACAATGATAATTCCCTGAACAATGCAGTTTTCAAATCTGCCTTAATGTAACTCATACCATTAATATAAAAAACTGAATTCGCTCTCTCAAACTGTTGTGTGCATGAATATTTGTATGGAAGAATACGAGTACTAACAGCGTGACACTCTCTGATCTGAATCACTTCATTTAAAAAGTACCACCATGAAAAATATATTTATAGGTATCTCTTTACAATTTATCTACATTAAATGCATGTGCTGAATTAAAACTGTCTCAGCTTTTGCGGAGTATACGCCTCAAAATTATTTGCCTAGTACTCAGCTCAGTCGGTTCATAAATTTAATAGATAATCGGCACTGTGATCTCTTTGAAATGAACACAGTAGTTATATTGCCAGTTATATGTGCTGTTTGCACCCTTTGAAAAACCGACTGCCCACGTAGATCTTTCGACTGGACTGCTATCGATTTCACATCCATTCAAATCCATCTTTCATACTGTACAATTAGACGAGCTTAGACCTACTCAAGGGCTCGTGTTCTCAATCTAAGAAAAAATGGAGTTATCTGTCTGTGTGGGACATGCGCTGACAAAAAGCATTTTTATACTCGCAGAGCCTAGCCCAACAAATTAGTAGCACACGGAACTAAGCCAAAAACGCATTTCTTACATTAAAAATCTTCCCTCATGCCGTGCAGTGTGTAACAGAAAAAAAGTAAGGAAGTATCATGTTCTCTCCAACTCCAGCAATTCCGCGTGTTTTTTTCTTTCCCCAGAAAAAAAATCCCTTCGTGGCTGTTGTGGTGTATTTTTTACTTCCCCTTTTTTTCTGCTTCCTCGTTTTTTTCTAAAACGTACTGCCACAGCAGACTTCAATTTTATGAGATCACTGAAGAAGCCTATATATTATATTTCTCCCCTTTGTCGCACACCCTGATGTTTTTAGTACTGAGCGAGCCGGAAAGTATAATAACAAAAATCATTTTATAGGAAAAAATGAGGGAAAATACATTGAAGGAGAAGCAAAAAAAACAGGGAAAAGCAAACCAGACAAGGCTAAATGTTGAAGAGTTATCCGGCAAATATATCGGAAATTGGAATTATATATGTATATTTGTGGAGCTCATATGAAGAGGAAAAAGTAAGAGTTCTTTGGATGGGGATCCCCTCCAGAGAGAGAACGGATAAAATACTCTAAGTAAAACGGATCACGGCCTTTTATTCTCTTTTGGGCATTTCTGTTTATGTACGTACGTGGTGGTGTGGTGGATGATGGTGATGGGTAATAATACGGGTCCGTTTAAAGCACAAAAAAGGGAAACATATTGCACATGTAGTTCTCCTTACACACATAAATGTTGAGACTGCACATGGAATCATCGAGTTGACAGAAGTGGCCAGGGTCAGGGTGTGGTGTAACATGGAGCGCGTGCATGCATACACTTACCCTCATTATTATTACGGTCTTTACATGATCATTCTGGGAGGAAAGCAAACGTTCTCCTTTCCAGCCTGAGTTTAATTTGCCATCATATCTGTTGAAGAGTAAAAACAGAAGCTGAGAGACGCACTAGTCGTATCGTCGTCAGCAACGTAAACACGCACTGGTCAAAGGCAGATGAAGATGAGAGCTTACTCATTCCGGGTAAACGATTGCTTTTTTAGTTGTATGTTGATCTATTCGCTTTCAATAGGGCATATAACTTCCTCTTCCCCATGTGGAAGGGAGCAAAATGTATCCTGATGATATGATGACCATGCAATGTTTGCTTCTTTCTTGCTTGTTTGTACAGGGAAAACCCTCCTCCTACGCAACGCACCGAAAATATTTCGGAGATGCTAAATACTCACGGTTTTATTTTGAAGTCGAGCAAAACAAAGGGGCAAATGAAATGGGAGTTGGCCCACTGTTACCCCTTCATGCCTGGGAGCCTAGAGAGGAGAGAGTCATATTTCCGGTAAGTACAAATTAATATGCAGCTTTGCTGAAATGACAGTGATGCAGCAAAATATAAAAAATAGCTTTCCGTGGGTGAATTTTTAGGACTAGTAATATTAAAAGTTCAAATTGCATGAAACAGGTTTAGGTATATGCATGAACGGATATTTTTGCTTGCAATTAGGTGTACAAAAACTGACCTGTAAAGCAATTTTTTAATTGTTTGGCTGATATAACGAAAGTAATATACCTTCCTACTATCATACTTTGTTTCATACACACCAAATCAATTGTACCTGGAATCAATAGCAAAAACTTTGTAGCAGTTTTATGACAGCAACGATAACAACAAAGAGCATAGAAAGAAGTTCAATGTCTTCAGTGCTTCGCTCATAATTAGCTTGCCTTATCTCTGGTACTCTTCCGCTGTTGAGTCTCTTAATGTATGACAAATTAAGCTACATTTGTTAGCAGTTAAAGAGTTGAGTATATCTGTACTGAAGCTGGAGACATAGCTGAAACATCTACATTCGTTTTATCTACATTATATCTCCAGCTTGATTTGTTTTTTCCTCCATGCAATTCCAATGAACTTCTTTATCTGACTGGAGAGCCAAACTTAAGGAAGCTGTGACTACTAATTAAACGTGATATTTTTCATTCTTTATTTTGATACCTGATTTCCGTTCATAGAGGTGTACTTTTCTAGGTGAATTATAGCTACAATCATATAGCTACAATGATGCAACATCCTTTACAGTAATCTACAGATCTTATCTCTTCTAAGATATCAATTTCAAAAAATTATGAATAGCAACAATAAGTGACTACGAGCATAACATATTTTGAATTTTGTCGATGTAAAAAAGGGCGCTACACTCACAATAGAACATTTATTTCTACTCTTGGGTTTTTGTCCTCTACCTATTTTGCAGATTTCCATGAAATTGTCAATACCATAAAATAGAAGTTATATCAAAAGAAAGGAAGTCATTTATATTAACGGAGCACCTTTATGGGAAGGTTTTGGTCACTTTACTTTTTTAAAAAATCTTTTAACACCTGAAATCTTCCACTTTACAGTAATCTACAGATCTTATCTCTTCTAAGATATCAATCAAAAAATTATGAATAGCAACAATAAGTGACTACGAGCATAACATATTTTGAATTTTGTCGATGTAAAAAAGGGCGCTACTCTCACAATAGAACATTTATTTCTACTCTAGGGTTTTTGTCCTCTACCTATTTTGCAGATTTCCATGAAATTGTCAATACATAAAATAGAAGTTATATCAAAAGAAAGGAAGTCATTTATATTAACGGAGCACCTTTATGGGAAGGTTTTGGTCACTTTACTTTTTTAAAAAATCTTTTAACACCTGAAATCTTCCATTTAAAAAATTCAAGGATTCATTCAGTTTTTGGGAATGGATGAGCGTATCCAACTCATTTTTTAAAAAAGCCATTCGAAGAACTAAAGGGTGGATTTTGTGTGAAGTCCTTACATTTTCATGCAAAACAAAAAGTAACAAAGAGATCCACAAAGGACCGAATTTCATTGTAAAAAGTTGCCAGCAGTAAAGAATGAATGTTCACTGAAACTCACTCAAATGAAACTCAGCTCACTCGTTCAGACAGAGTTTGTAAAAAAAATGAAGTAAAAGATGAAAATCTCTGAAATGGGCACTTATTGGTTTTTAGTCCAGTCTGGAATGTGCATTATTATGACTTTTAGTGGACAATAGACCAGCTGTATTCTGTAAAGGTTTGAACGGTCAAAAAGTGACCAGACGTTAGTAAAAGGACAACAAATGATATTTCAAAAGGAGTAAAAAGGGCTCTTTGCATCGTTTACTTCCCTTTTTTACTCGTTTTGTGCGTGTCTGCATAAAATGGGAATGAAATGTTATAAGCAGAAGGCAAAAATCAATATATATTTCATGGGTTTTTTACATTTATGAGAAAATGCCCATATCTTGATTGTGAGTAAATTTTTAGGAATTTTGTTAAAAAGACGACTGGGAGGTAGGTAGAGTACCTTCTTTGCATTCAAAGTTGTTTCATTATTGGTAGTATTACTACCACTCCACTGCTGCTGCTACTTTTGGACTCGCGTTGACTTGACCGTTCAACCTTTTTTGTCGGTAATGATCATTTTCTTTTCACTTCAATGATTTCACTGGAGTTTGTGAAAACCGAGAATTAATGGCTGCGTATGAATTGAATTGGTATTTTTCGGCATTTTTACGTTCATTCTATTGTGGACAGTGGACGCTTTCGTGCATTCACAGACGAAGTGTGTGCACAGCTCGCTTAGTATTCCTTTGGGATATTTTACGGATTTTTTAAAGCGTACATTTTAGTACCAGAGCTACATCTCCGCCCACGCATAAAAATTTTCTAGATTGTAAACTCAGAATTCTAGGAAAAAATTGATGACACGGCGCGTCCTGGCGAAAGGATTACGAGCATCCATTGTGCCTTAGCCAAACATCAAGTTCTCTTTACAGTCTAGTAAAAAAATTTTTTTAGTTAAATGAAGATTTGGAAAATAATATCATCCTACCTAGAAATTATTCTAACATTTTAAGGTAGCTTAACAATTTGCATTTGACACACTGAGATGAATTTTTCAATAACATTTTCTGTCGATAATTTAAAAAATCCAACTTTGTAGAGCATATCTTTACTTTAATCAATAATTCGGATGAAAACCTGACAAGCACAATGCTACTGGTCTAGGTAAACAGAATCGCTCAACTTACAAAAACCGCACCTGCGGTTGTGTCCCATTGTCCGTTATCGCTGCTGACATTGAAAGCTCTTGTGGGGTTGTCCTCGTCGCGAGTCTGATTTGCCCGAAAATCTGGTGCATCTTCTAGCTCAATATGACAAGCAGATGAAATGAAATGCTATATAGCAGGCTTTGCTCCGCTCATTCCACCTTTATCTTCAGAA
>JAHZND010001995.1:0-17566 GCA_027744115.1 Acrocyrtus sp. NNG-2020
TTTAAAAGTTGCACTGACCTCGAGCGCTTGCTTAAGTAATTTCTGTCAAGTTAAATCTTAGTTATAAAACTGTGTTTATAAATACAAAACTTTCTCCAAGGTTAGTGGGACAACTACAAGAACTTGATATCTTGATCACGTTTATATATTATTGTAGAATCTACACAAGCATCAGTGCAAAATGAACCTTGAAACCAGCGCGGTTTAAATGGCTTAGAATCATTGTTTGCAAACTTTTACTGTTTTACACTTCAGACTCCTATATACACCTTCAAATTCGAGAAAATAACATGGTTGATTTTATTACCTCAGTATGTGAATTTTCTATTACAAATTCTTGAAGTCTGGCCAATGACGCACCCTTTCCACCCACTAGGGGCACATTGAGACATGTTGGGTTAGAAAACTCCACGAAGTATTCTCCTTTTGTATTAGTAGTAGTTTTCAGAATGTCATTATTATCTTCCAACAATGCAGGCGCATCATAGTCCTCATTTGAGCAAATCTTTCTAGCTGAAGAGTAGTCCCAACTTCGCATTTCGGCCGATTTCTGAATGCAGACACCATTTGCATTCTTCCCGTTAATTGTCATCTTTAAGAATATGATTTGAGCGTCATTGGAGAGCTGGTAAGTCTCACCAGACCACACTTCAACTCTCGACGTTCTCTTAGTATCTATGTATCATTATAAATAAAACTTGACAATACTACATTCAAAGTGAAGTATATTATACTAAATCCAAAAACTGAATGATATTTAGTACTATACACTTATTCCGAGCCCATTCGTCTGCTTACCGTAAATATTAAATAATTTGGACAACAAGGCTCGATCTGCAAACTGATTCGGAGAACAGTCAATGTCCACTATAAATGTGGTTTCATACGAACCCCAGAGCATTCGACCATCTGTCCACTCATCTATAACGGAATCAGAGAGAAATAGAGCATCTCACAAATTTATTACAGACATTACGCATCGTCCACAAGGGATAATAGCTATAAAGGGAAAACTAGGAAGAGAAAGTATTTCTCTTCCTTTCTCTTCCGACCTTCAACGTAGGAATGCAGAAAATTATGAGTCTAGTTTTAAGCAAGAGGATAAATGGCATTGTAGCAGCATTATATTGTTGTCGTTGTCTCCTTTTCTGCAGCTGTGGAACNGTTGTCTCCTTTTCTGCAGCTGTGGAACAGGTTTCCGTTCCCGTGATAGTGCTAATGTGATAAATACTGGGCTATAAACAATTTTAAAAGACTACAAAATATTTACAGCCTTAGCATTCCATAAAGCGCACGTTCCTGGGATGAGGTGGAAATACAGTAGCGGGAAATGGGGCACACAGATGTGCCTTCATAATTTTCAGCAAAATAAAAGGTGACATGGGTAATTACCCAAAGCAAGTGCTGTCAATATAAATCTAAAATACGAGGCGCATAATTTTTTGACTGGCACTTTTAATGAAAATTGCTAAGCTTCTCGTCTTAAAAAATTTACCATTGTGAGCAGTTAGTCTGAAGCCGTGTCCGGACTCATCGCACATTGCAAATAACTCCAATCTTTTGTCTTGCTTATCCCACTGCCTCACATTTCTTCTGAAGTTAGTATCTGGCTCTGGCATTAAAGGAAACGTGCACAGTTCTGTCGTAATGAGCTCTCTCGTTCTAAATCCAAAGAGATACAGTTGATGCTCCTGCTCCTGCTCTACTGTCGAGGAGGAATCCTCGCAGTCTTGATGGCCTTCAGTAATATGAACATTTCCATGCAGAGTTCCCATTTGAGAGTATCCTTCAGGAAGAATTTTTCTTTAGAGCCATAAAAACATCGTATTTTAGTCATATACTTGAATTTCAAAGATGAAATCGAAAATCTATTGTGCCATAAAGCACGCATCGTATTCCTACCAGTGGTAGGAATATTTAACGTCGATCTTGTCGTCATTTTTTATTATTTGCAACATAATAATTTTTCTATTGAATTTTATTTCCGTTAGAAATGGACTTACAAAAGACTTGGCAGGTTTTCCCCGAAAAGACCGTGGGAAGACAAGTGGCTAGCGAGTAAATTCACATTTCCATTTTTTCTATTGTCCATCGGGTTCTCTAAAGCTTTCCATCTGAGTGAATGAAGAAAGAAAACTAAGTAACTGTGCGCTTTTTTCCAGAAACGGAAAGGGAAGGAAAAGTAGGTGAGTTGTCAAAAATAAGTAGGTTATAATACGGGAGAAGCCAGGCATGAGATCAGCTTCGTCTTCATATCGGGAACACTTACTTAAGTTTCTACAAACATCTTTACCGCTGGAATTTACGGTTTTCAAAGGACATCTAAGAGAACGTGTAATTTATGTATGGGTGGCTCAAGCATACTAAAATTGTACCCAGTTAATAATAGGTACTTTATAAACCCGGAAAGGACAAAAGTTTTAGGATCAGCCTTTACATTGCCGCTAGAAAAAATGATAGGAAGGATGGCATTGTCGACGTTATGCATGATGACGGTTATATATTTGCATTTTTGCATACCTATATCCACTTTCTCTCAAGTTCAGAAATGATGTGAGACGTGATATAATATTGTCAAGTGTGATGTGAATATGAATTGACTGGGATAGCGAGAGAGAGAGGAAGTTAACTTCAGAAGGAAATAGGATTCAGTGTTTGATAGTCAACTAATAAGATACTTTTACTTACAGAAAGTTGAGCACTACATGGACAAGCTTGGGTTCGGCTTTTTTCTGCCTGGGCGCATACCTATTTTTTAAGAAAAGGAAAGCATTATCATTTTACATTTTTCATACAATATCTTCTTATCTAATAGATTATCATGGCGTAGTACGAGATTATATTTTTTCTTTTATTCTTACTCCAGTATCCCATTATACCAAATACGCCAGACTCGGAACGGTTCCACCATTTCCATTTTCAAGTTCCCAAGAGAGAACTCATGAGGACTAAGTGCTTTTCCGTGGTAAGACGCTGTAAAGACAAAGTCAGATAGTTTGCGGAACTTTTATTTTAAATTTGAAAGATATTTTGTAAAAAAATGAAACTTCAATTAGAGCGGAATGACGAACTTTGATATTTGGAGTCGTTCACAGTAAGGAGTATATCCGCTTGAAGTTGGTTATTAGAAAATCGAATAACTTTTACAGAAAGCCCATTTAGTTTCTCATCAGTCCCATAGATTACATATTCATCTCGTAACTGCAAGTAAAATGATTGTGATAAGATAAAATTCGCCTTGTAACTTTGAGTGCGGTACAGATAGTCTAGTTGATCCTACCGCAGAATTTGTAATTGGGAAAGGTCTCTCCGCCAAGACTTCCTGATCGTCGGCGAGTACCCCGGTGTCCGCAAAGGTCGTTGGATTGAGTGTAATCTGATTCCGCCCGAATTTCCGAGGTTGACTTTGCATCCAATTGGAGACGGCCTTCTTGCAAAGCCATCGTTTGAGAGCTGTTAGGGGAAATAATGAACAAGGAAATTTGAAAGAATTGATCACGTACTTAAATTGTTCGTAACGACTTTTTTTTGAAAGGATGAGATTCGCAATCATATGCATGACTCCGCTTATCTTACGTCTAGGGAATATATCCTTTGTGAGCTTTACTCCAAGGATGAGAGCAGCTAAAAGTGCGGTGCAGACAAAGAGGAACATGTCTCTCTATATCCAACTTTGCTATTCCTGACGCGTGCTGAGTGCTAAGCCGGGATACAATTTTTAAAAGATCAAAAAATAATTGAAGTTAGCTTTTTTGTCGAAGGACAGCAAAATAGTGTTTGAAGCTTTTACAACAACTGAGTCTCAGCGAATGGGACTTGTTACCTAAATGGCAGCTTAAAATTCGCTCTGCTTCCGATTTCCCTGGGTGTTATCCTTATCATGAACTATAATAAGAACAGAAACTGGTTCACTTTTTAAGCAACTCTTGCCGTGTGGGAATGAGAAAGTTTAAGCAGCCTCTTTAAACCAAAATGAATTCATAGTTCGGACACATAAGTCCTTTATCTTTGTCACGGGCTGTTATCACTATCTCTGTGTGGTATGAGGGAGATAAAGTTCAATAGGTTCAATTAAAATTGCGTAACTGACTGGGAAATAATGGTGTATTATGCACCCTCGTATTCACATTCATAAGCTCCGTAGCTAAATAGCAACAATGTGAACCATTCCCTGCAAACTGCAAAAGTGCAAAGCTACACTGCTACTTATGTATATGCAGTTAAGCAGAAAGTGCATCTGCAATTAAATTGGTATTACTGATATTTACTGTAGGTACCTTTTTTCCTTGGTTTGCCCGATGGACTCATTTTGTTTCCAACTACAGACACCAGTATGTAAAATTACTGAAGCACAAAAACGAGAGCGATTTCGTTTTTAAATCAGTCTCTCAGTCAGTAAATCAGTCCACATGATGTGAGGATATCCTATTCTTATTTCCAAATTATGGATAACTCTTTTACATGAATGCTGTGCGTAAACTACAACACGCACTGCGTTGTTGTCATTATTGCAGCTTTTCCATTTCCCATTCATTATTATCAAACAAGCTGATTATTATTATGAAATGAAAAGCGTCAAGGACATTTTTTATATGTAGATATTCATGGTCATACATGCTAGTCCACGCAGTCCACCCAAACAAACTGCGCAAACTGAATACTGAATTGCGAATCATGTTCATACAATTACATATGAACTCATGCAAAGAATTATGTAACCCTACGCGCTGCATTGCTTGCTTTTTCTGTAGTTGTACGAAATTACGAAGACGCAACTTTTGATGACTGTGTAGCCTGTACGGTAAGATGGTCCAGTCAAGTATTATTATTTTCCTGCTATTGTATTGCAAGGTTAAACTTTGGGTATTTGATGTTGTCAAGTTGCACTCATTGCAAATACGATGCCACACGTTGATACATTTCTTACACTTTGGTTCTTGCATAAATGATAAACGCATGAAAAATTGTCGGTGTGCAAAAGGGTACTTTGGTTTGGTATAGACGCTGTGGGAGTGAAAATCTAATAAAATAAATATTTACATCGGCTAAAATCCATGTCTGTCAAGTTACATAAAACACTTTTTATTTAAAGCAATTATTTTTTGACTTTTTGACAATAAAAGAACTTTTAGCGTTTAGTTAGTATTATATCGGAGATCATGCATGAACACGAACACATTAAATACAAATCCATCAAACTAAAATGTTACATACCTATTAAAGTATTTATATTTTATACTCATTTCGACATTAGCGGCATGAACTATAGTAGTTCATAGCGTATCACCACATCCCCTCTTTCATTAAAACTGCAAGAAAAAGGAAATATTTAAATGTATCTATCTATATTATATCATGAAATTCAAGTTTCTGAAATTAAAATCTTTTGGTTTTGATTGATTGACATTCCGACATAGGTAACTGTGTAATACACAGTGTTTATATATGTATAGGTTTTGAAGTAGCCAACTTATATCCTCTTTTTAGCAAAAATTTTATCTAAAGGTAAAATTTTCGGGAAATACCCATCTTCATAGCAAGGAACTCTGACCGTGCCGTCATTCGCATTCCTTAAAAGAACAAATTTTTTTCGACTACGGTAAGTTTTAAATGCCGACATGTCAAGTGTGTTAGCTTTAGCACCGATCCGGAAACTGTCGGCTTCATCAAATGAATTGCTGTAATTAAGGTTCATTTCGGAGTCCAGTTTCTTCAGCTCTGCTTGACTGACTTTACTAATTCGAAGAGGTATCTCATTGTCTCTTGCAACAACCGTCTTAATCTCTAATTCCTGGCTCTTTGGACGATTATTCTGATCCTTCTCATTATTGCGAAACCGAAAGTGCATAACTTCTACTGCGGACGACGGGCCACATTTCCTAGCATTGTCATCTCCACCTTCCTTCCCGTCGTTAGATTTTCTCCCGTATTTTGTAAACTTCAGCATGGCTATTTATTTATTCTCCACTGCACTGTGTGTTAGAAGCAAAGCAAAGAAAATTAGATTAAAAAGCAACGCATTATTGGAGAAAGTTTTTGTGTACACCAAATAGAAATAATACTTAAATTCTATCAGCTATTAAAATTTGTCATTAGAAGAATATTGCTTTAAAACTTACAATTAAAATTTCTTTAAAAAACTAAAGCATTACGCTCCGTCAATTTGCTGTTCAATTCAAAAGATTCAATCTTGTACCAAAAAATGGGTATTGAGATCCAAACAGTAAAAATCGCCACTCATCCATAAAAACAAAACTGTTCATAGGTGTCTTCATTTTACAATTTAGCTCATTTCTTATCTACCACTTGTGTACGTGCGAATGAATGAGGTGATTTTTTTCTTCCGTCTTTTCAGCACAAGCTAGCACAAGCACATCGCCATCTTTCCTCAAGTGCATTACCTTCTCTTCTCCTCCTCTCCTCGAGAAGAATTCTTATTGTCGGTTCTTCTTGTAAGGATGAAGGAAAAGCAAACAGGCAGGCTGCCTGCCGGGCTGAGGATGCTTTTCGCCTTTTGGAATTTGGATGCATGTACGGGACAGGGAGAGCGAAATGCGAGAAAAGAAGGAAAACAAAAAGTGAAGGTGGAGGCGAGCAAGAGGATGACAACCTTTTCGGTTTGTATACCTCGTAATGTAACCAATGTAACGTGGAATGTATAAGGGAAATTGCCTTTTGTGATGTACCGATATACCTACCCACGCATTTGTATTTTGTATAGCTATAAAATTGTAGGGAAAGGATAGGGACTTATGTTAGAGCTGTTATTTTGTGCAATTTTATTTTTTTACTCACCGACGGATGAAGACACGTCCATATTTTGTGAATTAATCATCATCATCGGAAAAGCAGGAAATTGCTAATCAGTTAAATTTTAGTTACAACTTTGCAAAGAGTGTCAATTTATTTCGTATCTGTTTACTCCCCGCGGAAGTATTTAGAGGCTGAAAAAAGAAGACAACGACAACTTTTAGTTTCGGTAAATTAATTGTATTGATTGTTGATTAAATGTATATAAATATTTATAGGAATTATAGTACTAAAATAATGTTTGTAGTTTGTATGACATATGTATGTGACGAGGTGAGGGGTGAGGTGGCACAAGTGAAATTGCTTGTTTGGAGGAAAATTTATAATTAATTGTATAATTGATTAGACTATGTACCACTGCAAAAAGAAAAGCAGGTGACGGAACGGAAATTAGTAGATTTAGCTGAATCGAGGCGTAAGCTGGTAGAAAAGGTTCAAGTTGGCGTTGCCGATTGAACCACTCCTTTTAAGAGTGAGTATATTATTGTTTAAATTAAATAATCAAAAATTCATTAGCTACATTTTGCAACTTAGATAGATAGTATATTTCATAGTGATGAGGGAGGCGAAATGCAAGAATAAGAATAATTTGTTTCGTGCTTCTGGTTGATTTGAGTGGAGGTGTCGGTTGAAGTCTGAAGTGAAGGTTGGAGTTGGAGGTTTGTCTAAATAGGCGAGGCAGGTGTCATATGTGTGTGCTAAAATGGCATGTTACATGCAACAGCTTGGGACAGAATGTAGGATAACGTAAATTATGAGATGCAATTCTATTTAATTTATATTACTAGTGATTAGGTAATTTAGGTATGAAATGTTTATTATACTGATTAATATGCAGAAGGTAATTGCAAATGTCAACTTAAAGAAATATCATTATAATAATAAACGAATCATATATACATTATACATTCAGTAGCAGTGATCAGTGTTTAGCT
This sequence comes from Acrocyrtus sp. NNG-2020, assembly GCA_027744115.1. Lineage (NCBI taxonomy): Eukaryota > Metazoa > Arthropoda > Collembola > Entomobryomorpha > Entomobryidae > Acrocyrtus > Acrocyrtus sp. NNG-2020. The sequence continues at coordinate 7,746 of JAHZND010001995.1, forward strand.
TGACAAAAATGGCGAAACAATTGATGGCAGGTTATTTAGAAATTTAAATTTTTAGATCACGTGTACTATGGACTGGGTTGTAATGTAATAAATAGTAATACATAATACATAATAATAATAGAGCTTCTTAGGCAGCCTGATGATTAGTATGTTGAAATTGATTTGTAAATATGTTAGGTATATTTTTATTTTTAAAAAACCTTTTAAAAAGTACATACAATTTATATGTTAGCCTTTAGCCATCAGTCATCTTGTCTTGGAAGGATAAATGGCTATATAAAATTGTTTGGATTGGAAGAATTTTAGTACATACTTACCAGATGATTGTCCTTTTTAAAAGCGTTTCTACGCATAACCAAGGCTAAAAACAATCATCGGTACGCGCGACAAATGTAAAAACTTTCCTGTTAATGTTCAATTAACCTAGTAATTACATTAAATTAAACAAACTCACTATTTTTTTTAGAGTTTTGTAGGGCAAGTTTTGTACGGAAAACCTAACCTAGCACCTAGCCGATACATTTTTTGCAAATAATATAGTGGTGAATATTGACTCTTAATGTATGTTTTTAATTCGTAGCGTCGACTCTCTCTTTTCTTTTCTTGTGAATAATTTCTTTGAAAACGATCCTAAATTTAAGATTTATTCTATAACCAAACCAGGGAACCAGAAATACCAGAAGTAACTTCATAGACACCATCTTGATCAAACGAATTTTAAGTAGAGAAACCAAGTCCAGCGAGATATTGTTACAAATTGCGGATTGCAGGTAAGTCATTGCCATTCAAATTCTTATTCCAGTAATTCTAATTAACTCAGAGTTAAAACCTAAAAAAGTTATTATGCCGAAATGGCGACTAGGTATGTATATTTGTAAAAAAAAAAAAATTTGTTTTACGTGTAAATTGGATGAATAGATTTTTTGTTAGTAAGCTTTGAAATTTATAGGGTAGGTTTAGGTTAGGCCTTACGGTTGAAATGGACAAAGCGAAAGCGAACATGAAAATTAGGTTTTCATTATCACTACATTATAGTATGACCCAGTCTCCAGTGTTTGAAGAGGCCATTAGCGTGACGTTAGTGCGCGGTTGTGACTAATTTACATTTTGCAGTTTTGGAGAATAATTTTATTTTATGTAATAGCTTTTATCGTGCCCATCCCCTCCCCGCAGAGTAGATTCTTTTAGGAAATTCTTTTGCTGTATGCACCTGTCTACTGTCTTAACGTATTTCAACGAACAGACTAATAATCTAATAATCATCAATCAATCAGAAAATTTACAGTCACAAAGGCATTATTATAAAGAAATCTGCAGTGGATAAACCTGTAGGGCTATATATTAGATATCTATTGACCTTGTTTGCAACATATCCTCCTAAATTATATGTAGCAATCAATGTAATGAATAGTTTGTGTATGCTCGGGGCCAGCAATAGCTGGTCAGCAATAGCAATATAGGAAATTTTGACATGACAGGTGTGGTGGTACAGATTATGCTTATTCTTTTCGTTCGAACTTAGTGTACAATACAAGTACTAAAAGAGCTGCACAAAACGAGAGAAAGGCATTAAAGGAAATTACAACCTTGTGAAAGCAGCAAGTGTAGGTGAAGCAAGCAAGCAGGAATATGGAAGTTAGCAACCGTGAAATGAAGGTTGACTTTTATTTCGCTCCTAGCATGAGTAATTTCATTAGGCTTAGTTGTAATATACGTAGGAAAAGAAAAGAACACTTCTGCAGTAGTAGCGACCATTAAAGCATTGTTATTTGGTTGTCAGATGAAAACTAATCAATCTCGCAGTATGAAGCCCGCTTATATGAGTAGGGCATGCAATGTGGACTCGACTGTGAAGTGAATGAGATGTCGACTCAGTTCTGGAGGATACTGCCCGACTGCCGTTATCGCTTTTCGGACAATATGTTATTCTAACAGTCATTATGGATTTCTGTGCTGTGCTGCTGTTGTTAGAATGTTAGAACCTTTTTAAATTGCAGTAGCAATTTCTCACAGTAAATTTTGCGGCTACAAATGGTACAGTAGGTAGTTTTATATTTTTCAATGCTGCACAAATATATCTGTGTACATATGGTGCATAGGCAAATTTGGAACAGAAACAGTATGTTCTATACTTCCGACACCCAAAAGTAACATTAGTCAACCTGCTAGAGATGTAATGTTTAGAAGTAATTTATTGCCGGCTTTCTCCATTCGGTGTTCACCTTGAAAAGTGTTATTAGTTTTAATGTTCTTTTTCTGACTGGCGCTCTGTGGCTTGTATACATGTGCTATGAACATAAAAAAACTGTAGACATGTATCGGTATATGAATGTATAAACGTAGCTTTTTTGTATGGATATGAACGGGTTAAAAAGCATATAGTACTACGGTGCATATTGTTATTATTTATTATTTACCACACGAGAGCACCTTAAAATGGAAGTGATTGCTTATTTAGAGACGTGAGTCGTGAGGCGTTTTTGTCATTTCCTTGCAAAGTTCGTCCGTGGGTGGATCAAGAGACAGAGACGCTCATTTTTTATTCGAGTACGATCGCCCTCGCTAGGCTGACGGCAAGACGGAAAGTAGTAGGAAGGCAGATAAATACACAGAGAAATACTTCTGAGTTGAGGAATTGATGCATTCAGTGAACCACTTAAAAGAGGATAAAAGATTCCATCATTGCACCTTTTAAGGGATAAATAGATGTTTAGTTTAGTAAAGGTTAAATCAAACCTGTTTTGAAGGTGTATAGCAATAACAATCATAGCATAATTTTTTTCTCAGACTGTGTGTTGATCATCTCCATACGTACTTCTCGCGGCTTATCTTATCACCATCAGCAAAAGTATTTAGAGGAGTGTAGCAGAGAGTCTGCCGTGTGTTCTTGTTTGATTTTTGTCATTTAATCTTGGAGGAGTTGAAATGGATACGTATATGTTACCTCCCATATCCATGTACTACGTGCCAGAGTTGCCACCTGCACCAATAACTGTGCTAGACTCTGAGTCAGAATATTATGAGCCAGTACCATCGTACTTGAGGCGATGTGATTGTGATTGTTGTGTGCTCTATTGTAATTGTACGAAATCATTTTATTTAGAAAAATTGGGGAAACCTAGACGGTAAAGAGAAAGAGAAAGTATAGATTAGCTCAATAAAAAACTATTTATCCTCATTTTTCTTGTGGACCTTAATCATGACAAACACGACATTGACGAATAGAGCTGAAGTAGCACACAGTGTAGTCCTCGACAGAAAATACAGAATACGAATATAGTAACAATGATATGAAAACTTTTTGACCTTGGTCTTTGAACTTACAATCTACAGAAATCTGCTTTCACCAATAGACCGTGTAATGAGATTTTCACTTTAAAGAACCGTAGCAGCATGATAAAGTTAAGATTCACTAATAGACTTCATGATGAAATGGCGATATTGGGTTTGCCTCAGTGTACTCAAGCATGTAAAAATATCAAAATATACCAACTGAGCAGAAAGTACACGGAATATGTACATAAACTGAAAAGTAAGAAAAGAAAGTAATTACCTGCGAAAAGTTTGAGATAGTATCTTCATTTCAAATCACTGTAATAGGTCTTTTGCTCCCTTACCAAGCAATGAAATTCCTCTTCTTTTAGTTGCTTTTATGCCCTTGATAACATTTCTTGGAGTTACGCACAAGTCTGTTTTAGAAACAATCTAAGTTATTGCATTGCGTGTTTGTGTATTGGTATTAATAGACTCATGAGAATAGCGTGCATGTTTCCTAATAAACTTGAACTATAGACATGAAAATTTGGAGTATAGATTTATATAGGTACCTATTTAAACTCTGACCTGACATGAGCGTGATCTTATTAAATACATAAGACCATGAATTGTCGCAGTAGTCGCAGTAAAATTGTAGAAGGTGAAAGAAGTACTTATGTTTGCATAGACTCCCATGGCTAAACTCTGCTTCACAGTGCACAGGAAAAGTAATTTTACTATTAATGTTAGATAGGATTAAAAAAGGCTGACAGAGTTGTTATATCCAGGCAGGCTAAGTTGAATTTAGCACAGTTCGTTGTACATGCGGCATAAACCTTCGGGCTAGCTGAATATTTGGTACACCATCAGGCACTTTTCCCTCGCAGAGCTGTAAGTTGATCGTTGATAAATGAGAATGAGAAAATACTGGGAGTTATTCGATGAAATGGACTTGATAAGACCACACTTAGCCTACTTTTTTGACAAACTGTACATATATGCATGCATCTTTATTATTTCGCCTGTGTACACGAATTATTACCCGATCTTAACCGTGAGACTTTAGCTTGTGTTTATTACTTTCTTGGTTTATGGTTGGCAGCAACAATTGCCCCAATTATATTTCCTATAGTGGTTGTAAAAATATATGGACACTTATAAAACTCGATTATTTCCCTTTGTCGATATAGGGTCTGTTCAATTGAAGAAAGTAAAATTCCAGACGAAATTGGAACATGAGTATATTCAGAATTTCAAGATCCTTCAAGCATCATTTAAGAAAATGGAGGTAGAAAAGGTATGGAAATACATTTTATATGTATTCTGTTTCGGTGGGAGTCGATGAATACTGAATTCACGCTAGAATAATTTAGTTGTGGTTTGGTGGTCGAAGGAGTAGAAACCTCGTAACGGTCTCCTCTTAAGTTTTTCGGTGGTTTGCTGTGATATTTTAGGTAATTCCTGTGGATAAACTTGTGAAAGGCCGGTTCCAGGATAACTTTGAATTCGTCCAGTGGTTTAAGAAATTTTTTGATGCCAATTACAAAGGTGAACCTTACTCAGCACTAGACTCCAGAGGTGGGATTCCGTTAGGTTCTCCGGGGGCTCCTGGTAAGCCTATGCATCGTGTTGTTCCTACTACAACATCTCAGATTGCCTCAAGAACAAAACCAACAGGAATGGGTCGGGCAAGTAATAGCACTGCGGTTGGAATGGTACGACCTACACCTGCTAAAAGCTCCCCTAGTAATAACCGATTAAGTAACTCTCAAGTGGAAGAACTTACAGCACAGGTAATTAAAAATAGGATATTACCTATTAACTTTCTCCTGACAATGAGTCAAATGTAAATTATATTACATTTAATAAATACACGTATGCGTGTGACTCATTTGGAAATCCATAGTTAGCAGAAACCAAATTGAATCTTGAAGGCCTTGAGAAGGAGCGTGACTTTTATTTTGGAAAACTGAGAGATATCGAGGTGTATTGTCAAGAACATGATGAAGGGGAAGGCAATAACGTGATTCAAAGGGTACTTGAAATTCTTTATGCTACCGAGGTATGAAAAACATATTTTATATGAATATTTATTTATTTATTTTTTATTTATGTTATGCCCCCTACTCCCTACTAGTAAATATATCCATGATTTAAAAAAATATATTAAAATTATCTCATTTGTAGGATGGGTTTGCTGCTCCGGAAGATGGAGAGGGAGTGCCGATTCCTCCAAATGGCGAAGGGGATGAGCTGGAAGAGTACTAAATAAAGGTCATTAAGCTGATTCCCATGAGTAATGAAATAATTGACAAAGGCTCAGTAGAAGAATATCATCCAAAAATACATGGAGTACTACGTACTATATCTTTCCATTATTTAAAAATTAAAATCGATAAGTAATAACTACAACCAACAAGCTTCTCAAAAGTGTCAAGTATAAAAATGAATTCATCATATTACCCACTTTTACTTGCCTAATTTTTTATAAGTAGATAGTGTCATAAAGAATTTGGAAACTTGTGTCGCCAATTACTGTTTGAGTGTTTGAATTTTTTTATTTTGTTGGACTGTGTTTATGTAAAGAAATAGTTTTGCAGTTTTCACCTTTGTCGTATAAAATAAAATTTTGAAATTAATTTACACTTCTCCACTCGTTTGTTAGTCGTGAGCACATTGCAAGTATTTTCAGTCTGCAACATGTGATTGATGGTTTTTCTTAAGGCACTTTTCCAGAAAGACGAGAAAGCGATAAGCACTGATAAAAAGTAATACTTTTGTGAATTATCTGGTAATTGATTATATGGGTTTGTCGGTTACCACTGTCTGATTTGATTAGTGGATCTGGCGTCGCTATAACTGATACTATGTGATGCATTGCATTATAGCTAGCACATTTTTAAGAAGTATTTTGTTAATTTGTAGAACTTATATAGGCTAACTGAAACGGACCATGCCTAAAAATGAAATTATAAATATATTTAGCTAAAACAAAATCAACAAGCATCGGTTTGTAAGGGGTGCTTCCACAATCAAAATCAAACAATGCATATTTATATCTATTACTCTTTAATATTGTTGTTTATATTTAATACACTATTTAAGTCAACAAGAATGAGTGTTTGCATCCTAACGGATGGATTTATGACGTTGACGTTGTGACGATGGCTTTATCTGGCAATTATCGTCAGTCATTACTTACTGCACGTTAATATTGTTAGTCCAAAATATGTTTACTTGTGAATAGTGAGTATGAAATATTAATATTTACTAATTGGAGGGCATTTTAGGAATTGGTTGTGTAGAAAAAGCAATACTCGAATCCAGTACTATAGATATCTTCGTTTACGCTAATTCTGAAAGTGTTAGATGAAGATGAAACACATTTTAGTAATATTTGTTTGAGGAACGTGTGTGCAAGTTACCCTGTTTCTGTCACGGTGTTATTAGGTACATATTTCTATGATGATGGAGTCCTGTAGCACAGTGTTCCGCTTTGAAATATTGGAAACGTCAAGAATTCTTAGAGAAGATACATATTATAATAATACTTGTTCTCTAATAAACAAACGAGCATGTGTGGTGTGGTACAACCAACATTGACTGAACTGAAATGGCTATAAGTATGATTGTAGTATTGATTGATCTGTTTCGTACTAACTTGAAGCATTTTAATTACTTTAACTAAAACTCCTAATCATATAGTATTTAATTAAAAGATGTAAGCGAGACGCCGTGAAAACACAAATGAATGAATGTATCCATCCCGCTACATATGTATGTAATAAAATATTAAATTGTCTGCTGGAGAATAATTATGTGAAAAGACGAGCATGTATTTAAGTTTCTCTACTTTAATAATACAATTGTTTCATTAATATGACATAATCCTATTGCAAGAGTAAAGTTGTAATGTAAATAAAAGAAAGGAGGAAGCTTGACTTACGGAGGATTTGCAAAACAATTTTAAATTTATTGACATTTATATATTATTCTTCTAATCTAGTTTTCATCGGAACTTTCTTCGACATTATTCTATGGCTGTCCAGTAATACTGTTTGAACTAGAACATAGGAAAATACTTAAGGTGTAGTTGACAGCAGGCTTATTTGAAGTAAACTTTGATGGGGCAAATCAATCATACCATTACCTGCAGTAACCAGAGATCTTGTGGGAGTGAAAGTATTTAAGAATTTGTGACTTTGTTTCCTGCCGTTCCCCTTGTCATGCAAGTTATCGTGACCAGTGACGTGACCGACTTGTGCTAGTAGTGAAAGTAGCCTTATATTTGTATGCGGCACTCCCTCTACATATTAGAGGTGCAATAAGATATATTTTTAGATATAATATTGTAATGTGCCGGATCAGTTCATTTTTTGGAGAATTGCGTGCTGAAGTGACATGACATATTAAAAGCACCATGGAAGGTTCATTGAGATTGAGACTTTTAACAAGTGGAACGGATGCAATAAATTTTTGGTAGTAGCTGTAATCGCCGAGGTTTTTTTTTAGATAAAATCTTCTGACAAGGTCAATGTGGACATAAATTTGAACAGCCAATTCAATGTATGCATGTACCTACTTCCGTGCAGCCAGTCAGACACTCCGACTCCATAATACTCGCAAATGCTTGATCATAGACATCGACTAGAAACACTTATTGAAGTGAGATTTTCTGAACTACTGCTAGTGGCTGGAGAAAGTCATTATTAACTGAATGGATATAATAGAGAAAAACCACTAGAACACTTTTTATGAGCTGTTTTTTATTCAACTATGTGAAAAAGTGTTAAAGTGTGTAGAACATGATCGAAAGCATGCAGTTGTATTGTGATGACACGAACTATTATGTACTAAAAACGAAGTTGATCGAATTATGCAACTTGGCTTTGCTTTAATTTTAAAGCGATTTTGTTGAGCATTCCATTCACGTCATCGTAATGAGGTTGGATAGTGGATCGAACGCGACCTAAATAATCTGCAATAAACGGATGATGATCCTTGACATCATATCCACCCAGTGCTATAAAAATTCGCACAAAAATTCTTCGTCAATGCTAGTTTATTACACCTACCGTCATTCATATTCTCTACTAGTAGCATGTAGTAATTCAGTTTCGGTACCTGTTTGCTCTATTTCTGAAGCAGCAAGTAAATCTGCAATTGAAATATTTTCCCCAGCCATGAACGGCCTATCCTTTAACCAAATCGTTTCTATTTGGCCTAAGACGCCCTTGAAGCCTTTCAGGAAGTTGGCGGCCCTCTTTTCATTCGCAGGTTGTTTGGTTGTACGAGGAACAATATATCTGTAGCAAGACAGTTTTGATTCTGCTGTAATCTCTCATTTACCATTTATAGATTTATTCATTTCTTTCGGTGATTTTTCGAATAGAGCATACTTCTCGGCAAAAAACATGGTTCCGTATGTTCGGGTGTTTAAATGCTGCCATTCTAAATACTCGTCCACTCTGGCCTGTAATTTGCTTTCCTTTGGATACCAGTTATCCGGGACGGGGAATGATCGAGATAAGTATCGAAGAATGGCTACGCTATCTCAAGAAAATCAAAAAGTCTAATTTTCTGCTTAAAAAATAAAAAAAAACTATGGCATGAGGAGCTGATCCAAGTACCTTTCCGAAAGGATGAATCCATTATGCTCAATCACAGGTACTTTCTTCCGAGGATTAATTTTCGCATATTCTTCTTTGAGTTGTTCCCCTAATGATGGATGAATTATATAATTATGCATTTACGTTATTTACAATTAATCAATATCAATGCAAAGTGTAATTATCTATAATTTGGGCCATGTTATCCATCCAATTCATCTACTCATCAGTACCTCTGACTAAATCAACAGTAACCTCTTCATGTGGTATGGAGTTGACCCGCACCTATTTATTATAAAGCGGTGATACTCTAAATAAAATACTGATAAATCTGTCATATGTATATTTGACATTTAATTCAATTTATGTTTAATTTGAACATACAAACATCATCACTGCTCGCGCAGGTTGTGATAATGGGTGTCCAAAAATCCTCAAACCGCTCATTTTTCTAGTCGAAATGTCTAGATTTTTAAACTTCAGACTTAGACTACTTCAGACAAGGTCGTTATAAAACGCTTAATTACGTATACTTGTATTCCTCGTCTCGTCTAGACTTCAATTAAACAAAACAAATGGCAGATGCTTCACTGAACATTTCGTTTTTTTTAACTCTTAACAGCATAAGATGTATCCCTACTCTATTATGTTAACAACCACTGTCTTTATCTCCTTTTAACAAATTACCTACCTACTTATGATGGAAAAACTGCTTTTGGACATTGGAAGCTTATTATCCGCAACAAGCCCTGGCCTATGCCTACCACCTGTGATTTCTCATTTCAATTTCTCCAAACACTCATTCCATTTTACCTACCTATGCAGCAGAGCGTCGAGCATCATCTCGAACTGAACATTGAAGTAAACATGTGCTTTGATGCTAATAAAACGTCTGTCTTGTCGTGTCTCTATTCATATTCCATTGCATTCCAGCCCTGCTTTTACTATACATTGCAT
>JAHZND010001996.1:0-22688 GCA_027744115.1 Acrocyrtus sp. NNG-2020
AATAATCTCCGTTTTAATATCTAATTAATTTGCAACGCTGCAATTCATGTTCTCAAGCTAGCAAATCACCTCTAAAACAACTACACTCTCGAGGACAACATGCCATTTTGCCATGGCCATCTAAATTGTAGTTGATCAATGCTCATTGTAATACTACAAAAATTTCTGTACATTTTACATTCCACTTCTTCTCCACTATCCACTCTTGACTATCTCTACGACCTCTGACGACTATGACCAGTGACGGGATTCTATTTCCATTCATACTGTGCATTGTACACTGATACGATGAAGATATATTTTCTTCGTATGCATTTTTACTAAAAGCAAATCTTTTTGCAACCTTTTGTTTTGACAAGATCATAAATATCCTCTCTGACGATTGAGTGGAAAACATTTTATTTTAGCCAAGCTTCTCAATTTTAATAATTTACCTATGCGAAAATAAAATCCTTCTTGGAAAAATACAGATTCTCTCCAAATGTTCTGCAAGTGTCTTTAATTTAATTTTTGAATGCAAAAAGTTTTCAATCTCACTATCATCACATGTCACGAAAAGTCGTCAGATTGTCACTTTTTTTCATGCTCTTTCGCACATGTTCATTTATGCACAGTACATATACGCTCTCGTGTTTCATGTGCACACACCAAACTTGTGTTCTCAACGGGAAGCGACAGCGATACAACGATCCTCTTCTCCTTCCCGATACTTGATACGCTCCACTCTCTCTCTAATCGAAAAAAATCCTCCTTTTTATGGATTTGGATTGACACAATTTTTTTTTCCTCTTAACAATAGCACAACACATAAAAAAGTATTCTCCAATAATAAATCGTTAATCCGTCAGCTAGCCACTTTTTGCTCTGCCACTAGCTCTAGTTTAGCATGTCATTGTTTTTTTTTGGCAGCGCAGCCGGCAACCATCAACATTCAACTTTCAGCCTTCAACCTTATTCTGTAACCGCGATAATAACGCTTCCACTCGCTATAACTGTCCCCATTCCAAATATTAAAAAAACCGATTGCGCTTTTCCGCTCCTTCCCTCCCAAAACGTAATTCAATACCAATCAAAATATATAGTCCATTCTTGTTTTTTCTGTTCCTTATATACTCACCGTCACATCACCACTCGCAAAAAAATAATATCTACGCTGGCTCTCTCGTCAATAAATAAATGTCTTCACAAAAAAATTACAACATCAGCTCACGCATGCAGCCAGAACTAGGTAGGAATCCAAATTGCTCCATTTTCATTCTTAAATCCAAATAATATGCAAAAGCTCCTCTCTACTCACACAAACTAATTTTTTTTAAAGAAAAGATTTTTTTCATTCTTTTTGCAAGGAAAAAAAAAGAATTCGGTAATTTTGGCACTCTTCTCAGAAATGTATTGGAGCAAAGAGAATGAGTTAAGAGTATCAGCTCACATCTCACAAAGCTGAACCAGCATAGCAGTGGCAGCGAAAATAAAATTACACACTCACTTTACCGCACATCCTCCTCCTTGCAATGCCGTATGAACACTAACCTATAAAAATGTTTTTTTCGCTTTGCTGAATTAGTGATGATGCCGCTTTTTTGTGCCTAGACCTTTATTTTTTCTACAATGAATGAGTGAGTATAGCAGAGTTGGAGTGCAATACACAAAAACCGGGCAAACAACATCGTCCATCGTCACACCGGCATGAATAAGTAATCAGCGCAGCAGCAATAACAGCAGCAGCGTTTTCTTTTGTGAGATATGCCAGCGTTGCCAGTGCTGTTAAATGCGCACATTTTCTCTATCTCTTCCCATATCATACCTAAAACTTATATACCAGCTTTTTTTCTGACGGAATTTCTCCTTTTTCTTCTCAAGATGGGTAAAATTAAGCATATATTTTTTAGCGTGAGTTGACTGAATACAAGCTAATAAAGTAAAAAAAATGTGTTTTTTCTTCTTTACTTACGCTCAAATATCTTTCGGATATTAGTAAGGCATGGAGAGTCGCTGGTGGCTCACTGTCCACAAGGTCCAGGGTGGATTGGCTGTGATGGAGAAGCTGCGCTACTGTGTTCAGAGTGTGCTCGTAATCCTGCCAGCTTCCCAACTGCTCTTGCACTCTCTTCCTCAAATCCTATTTTTGAAATGAAACCAGCAAACAAAAACTTCTCAGCTTTTTTTTCTTAAGCATATGTTAAGTGCATTTTAAGCATTAATCCATATTGTCATTATTATTAGTTGGTAAGTATAAAGGAGTAAAAAAGTGTGTAGCCCGTAAAATGGTAAAATGCACATTTTTAACGGAATATATGTATACCTAGACATGACAAATGCATACAAAACTGCTTCTTATTTATTTTTCACTCCATCCTTTAAAAACACTTATTTTGCTCCAGAGGAGATAAAAATAAATCCTCTTTTTTTGTCTCAAGAAAAAACAAAGTACCCCTTCCATTACATTTTTACAAGCAATTCCCTCGAATTTAGTCATCATCTCATTAGCCTAAGCTTCCTCTTAATTTCCCACATACATCTCACGGATTTTTCCAACCCTTTCCCCTTTTCCCAAATTAGTCAGTCCCGTCCTACGGAATAATTTTATTTTTCAGAGGATAAAGCTAAAATACACACACATTTTTTACTATATCTATTATACCATACTTCCCTATTCATTTTTTCCCACCAACTTTAAAAAATATATACATTTTTGGGAAGACCTGTCTATTATTACCCCTCGCTGTGAATAATACATAAAAAATGAACTTTTTTTTAAAGAAAAAAATCACATTCTACGCTTTTTACGGTATCATTGTATATCTCATATAGCACACCATTTTTTTTCTCTCAAGTGCATTGCCACCGCGTACTACTACGCTGAAGTTTAAAAAAACAGTTTAAAAAAAGGAACATCGAGTCGTGTCCATGTGTGCGTGATCATCATGAAAATATGTCGTTGCTCGTCACATTTATTGTTCCGACTCTGCATTTATTATACAACACGGCAACTCCCTCACTATCTGACGAATGAGCGCCGAACAGAGCAGTAAGAGTAAGCACTACTCTATTATTTAAAAACGAGCAAACTTATATATCGCCGTACATTTATTTTTTATTTTTTTATTTTTTACGATTAATCAGCCTCCTTTTTTATTACATGATCTGCCATAAAGAAAACCTTGTATTTTACTCCTCAACAAAAAGTGAACAATGCTAACACGGTAATAAAAAAAATATATAGGGAATAAAATAGTGCATAAGTATACAATGCAAAAAATTTATTATTTTTTTGCCCCTCTTGCCTGCTCATATTGTATCTCTCTACTCTTTTTTATACACATTTTCTGGCTGATCAGTCAGCATCAGAAGGAGTCACAGTCCTGGCAGAATAAAAATTACTTTTGTCCGTCCACCGTCTGAGCAGTGAAAAGCGCTGTTATTCCCATGTCGGCATTTTTTTTTCTATTCTGACTGAGTAGTAGGCAGTTTATGCTGTAGGTAAACAATTGTTTAGGAGCTACTATAATGAAGCTGTTCGAGCTGCTGTGTTTTTTTCTGTCATTTACTATTTAGGCTCCTCATTTTCACTCATTTTACAAGTTTACTAAGCCATTCATCTGCTTAAACTGCTCCCACCACGCATATCATTAGAGCGAACCTCTCTCATTCTCGTGTAGAATTAAGAGCAAGAACCCCGTTAAACAATCAACTTCCTCTTCATCACTATCCTTTCCTCTTTTATCTCCTCTCCTGTTTATTTTTCCAACTATCAAGCATTAACCTCAAAAATATATCTCTTCGTCAGCATCAAAGCATCACACACTGCCATTCCTCGTCCATGTAGGTAGGTATTAAAATCTTTCCTCTTGGCTCTCCTCTGTCCTGACATTACTCTCTCTGAATTGGCAGAGTTCTCACTCACGTTGCACCATACGTCAATAAATTTACTTAGCAGTGAGGGAAATGAAAAAAAAATCCATTTCATAATTTTTTTTAAAGAAAGTGCTCCTTCATGAAATATTTCATACTCATCACCCTCCTTCCGTAAAAGAGTGTCTTGGAGGAAGTTTACGCTGCTCACTCACGTACTTTTTTTATTTCTCCTGCCTCCACCATTTTCCTCCCTCCTCTTTAAATAATTTAGCTCCCTCCCCAAAAATATATTTTTCTTCCTGGCATGGCCATCCTATGATTTTTTGTTATCTCATATCCGTGCAAATCAACACAATGAACTCAAATATAAAAAAGGAATAGTCTTTTCCGTTTTTTTCTAGCACATCACTTCACGTTGGCAAATAAAGCACGTTTGCGTTTTCTCTAGATGGCTAAAGTAGATTTTAAAAAAATATGTTTGTTGGCAGAGGAGTACCGAGTAAAACCAGCACGAACCAAGAAAGAAGTGTTTGCACAAGTGTGTTATCCACTCTTACATAGGTCTAGTCTCACCTTCAAAGGTAAACAAAGTAAACCAGCTTTAACTCATATGCCAGTTCGATATTTTCCTCCTCCAATCTAAACAACTTTTTGTACACTTGTGCTCAACTCGTGTGCATTGTCATTATTGCAAATAATTTAATAGAGTAGTAAAAAAATAAATTTGGAGTCCTTTTGCATTTTCCGCGGAGTTTTTTTTAGTAAGGAATCGCCGGTGTCACGCTGAGCTCGTGACTCTGAGCAGAACACTAATTAAAAAAGGAGATTGCAATTAGCGGAGTATTGCAACAGAACTCTTCCTTGACATTGCATTCCTGTCCTGAGCTTCGCTCGTTAAAAAAGTTTCCCGTTTGTCGTTGGCATCATGTCAGTAATTATGGAAGGGTTGTAAAATATTTGGAAGCGGGTTGGTGATTAGTAGCGGAAAGCAGGAATCCGGAGCGGACGAATTGAAAATATTTTTCTTTACCTGAACTCTGGCAGTGAGTGTATGCACCGTGGCTTCCATTTCGTGGAGCTCATGTTCCAACTTGGACGTGCTCAGGGAGAGATGGGAGGACGAGGGGAAGCTTGACACGACTTGGTGCATTTTTTCTAGGTCTACGTGATTGTTTGTGATATCCTCGTCAAGACTCTGCGAAAAAATTATGTTATTTTCGGTATTCTGTGGGAGGACAGATGTCAATAAAAATGAGGAAAAAAAGTTTATTTTTTCTAGTCTCACTTGGCAGTTTTGCAAGGCTTGTTTGAGTATGTCTTGTGACAACTCGAAGAAAGATGCCCACTGATCGACACGCGCTCGAAGTGTGTCTTGAAGTCGTCGTGTCTGTAAATAAATTCATTTAGGTAATTGATTATACAAGACTGACAGCGGGTGGTGCACTTTTAGCTTTTGCATTTAATAACTTGCCTTTAGCGCCATCCGTCCAAAAGTTGCAAATTTTTCTCGGATCACATGCGCAGTTTCCAGCTCCTCCGTGACCTGAACGTCAATTGCACTGAGACCAGCTAGCAGCGTTCCAATCTTCTCGGCGTCTTTTGGCTCCAGTTGGGTGTCCTTTTTAATGGTATTTAGCTGATGCTTTTTGTTCAGCACTTGCGCTTTCAGAATCTGCAGCTTTTCCAGGTAGCTGTAGAGATCGTCCTCGGACTCTACAGCGATCACCATGCTCTCCAAAGTGTCCTTGATTTCACCGACGTCCTTGTCCATCGCATTCAGCCTGACGGCTAGTGCAACCGACGGGCTGTCCGCTTCTGTTTGGGTGTAGCTTGCCATTTCAGTTTGGCTAATGACGGAGCTCAGGGCGGACCAGCGATCCTCAAAGTTGGAAAAGTTCTCCCGGATGTAAGGCTCATCTGTCACAGAGAGCACGCGGAGGGCGGAGTCGAGCAGTGCGGAACACTCGTTTCTCAATGGCTGCTGACTTTCAAGCTGTGCTTTCAATTCCTGCAAAAAAAATTCAATTAAAAATTAGCTGCTTCTCACTTTTGCATTTAAAATTGGCAAATTAATTACTTACCCAGAAATCATAAGGATGACTCTGAGGTTGAAGCGCAATCGCGTCCATTTTAGCCTCCGCCCTTTGCAGCCACGATTTCAGTCTGTGGATGAGCCTCTCATAGTTGGAAAATGCATCTCGGAATCCAACCAAGCACTGAAGCCCGCTGGTAATCCTATTGCTGATGTTTAGCAGGTCTTCCACGAGCGCATCCGTCCTTCCCTCTAATTCCGGACAGTGCATGGATCCCAGTAAGCTTTCGCTTACAGCTCGCAACTGCATTAATCTCGCTTGGTGGACGATGACGTCACTGTACAGGGCTTGGAACGTGCTGCAAATTCTTTCACAGTCTGTGCTCGCGACAGACTTCAAACTGGGTACTTTTCCGCTCGCTTGAGATAGCCAGTTCCTTTCTTCACTTAAGCCATGCTCCAGTCTACTCCATCTTGCTGCAGCTACCGCCATTTGCTGTCTTCTCTTGGCAGCCCTCTCCAGTATAGAAGTAGCCTGGTTGTAAAGCCGTTGGTGAAGATCTTTGTGGGCTTCCCGAGTGCTTGCGTCCAGATCATACTCCAACTTCTCCAGAGCTTGCTGGCACCGTGAAATGATTTGGACAAGTCGATCCTTCTCCTCCGCCAGAAGTGCTTCGGTATTCAGCACCAGTCCATTTACTTCGCCAAGTTGGTGAGTGAGCTGCGTTGAGTTTGATGGATTCTCGTCACACCATTTGTAGACCTTCTCGGAGTTATCGTAAGCATCCTGCTTTAATTTGTAGAACTCTGGCTCGATCTCATCCACTTTAACTAGCTTGTCCGATGGGGAAATCTTTGGCTGTTCGGTGAGCTCAATCAGCTTATCTATAAAGCCATGCAAGTTCTTCTTCTCTGCATCCATAATGTTCTGAAGATCTTCCATTTCCTCTGAGGACTTCTTTAGCACGTCGTTATTGGCACAAAGGACATCATTTGTTTGCTGGCTCCATGAGCTCACCCCACTGAGAATGTCATAGAGATGGTCTTTCACTTCCGGTTCCATTTTGAATCCATCTAGACTGCTTTTAAGTGCTTCGGTGTTGCTGTCGAGCAGATGAAGCTTGCTGTAAAGTGCCCCGTGAACATCAAATTTTTCTGGAAGGGATCGACTGGAGTCATTCATGACCTCTGATGACTCCCTTTTCAGCGAGTGTATGAGAATAGTAAGAATTTCTAGTATTTCAAGGGTCTCTTCTACAAAAACGGTCTCGTTTTCGGTGGGAATTTCTGGAAGCTTTCTGATCTTATCTGTAACTTTACTTACACCTTCTGGAACGTTTTCAAGAGCGCTACTGGTAAGAATTGTGGATGGTCGTGAGCCGAGAATTTTTTCGAGCTCCTTCTTGAATTCGATAACCTTTCCAAGAATTTCCAATTCCTTTTGGGAGGGTCCAGTAACTTCCACAACTGGCACAGTCTTATCCTGGGATCCCTTCTTTTCAAATGTGACCTTCTTCTTCTCCTTCTTGAGCTTGTGGGTCTTTCCAGAGAGAGGCTCCGTCACTTCTTCTGTGGTCGGCGGGTTCACCGGCACCACGGTGATATTGCTCTCATCCGCTGCCTTCTGCTCCAGTGCTTCCTCACTAGTCAGCAACACAGATTCTGTATGCCCTAACGTAATAGTGATGCCTTCTTCTGGTGTCGCAGATTTTGTCGCATCTGGCGGTGACGCTGCCTTCATCTGTCTTCCATTTTCGGCAAGCTCCACAGGCGCCACTGTTGGACTAGATATCTTCGTAACATACTGAATTTGTGACTCTGGTGTTGGTGGCTCCACGCACACTGTTACCGGTTCTGGAGGTTGAATTGTCGCAGGACTGGCTTCATCAGTATCAACAGCAATGTTGAACGCACTCTGAGTAGGTGTCGCAGTAGTCTTCTCAGTTTTTTCTGGAATTGGTTTGTCCTTTTTACTTCCACTTCTCTTGGACGACTTTTTCTTTGAAGTTTCCTTTGCAAGCGGTGACGGTCCACTATCAGCCTTCACTGGCGGACTCTCCGGCGTTTGATCCGAAGATGAACTCTGAGATTCCTGTCTGCTCAACGATTCACTATCCCATTTTGTTTCAGCGCTATCTGGCGGAGTCACCTTCAAGGATTCCTGGCTATCATTTAGGAACTGCTGGGCAAGTGCTGACTGCGCTCGGGTGGTATTCAGTACTTCCCGCAATTTCTCCTTCAGTGGGCTCTGAAGAGGCTTTCCGTCATCGCCCTCCACTTTCTCTGGCAAAGAATCCATCAAAGTATTCAGCGATTTTACCTGCTTTTGTAGATTCTCGTACTGGGGCCGCTTCTCATCCGCTCCTTGAGGGGAGTGGTCAATCCGCTGCGTCCAGTAGCGAACTGTCTCTAGAACTTCCGTGATCACAGTAATAATCTCTATCCATTCCGTGATGGTGTACACTCGCATTTCCGTCAGTTGAACGGTGATGGCATCAATGCGCTGCTGGAGGGATTCGAGAGATTCCTGTTCCGGCTGAGTGAGCAACATCAGTGCTTGGGAGCCTTTTGGTTGGTTCAAGGACCGCTCGATTTGGTTCTGGAGAGAGGACAAATTGTCCATGTGGAGCTCCTCCGGAACAGGTTGAACGGAAAGGGAGACTTCTTGCTCCTGAATTTCGTCGTTTGGCTCCGTTACAGTATATTCTGGTTCAGTGGAAATTTTTGCTTCCGTAGGGATTTCTGCAGCTGAAGATTGTTCCGCGGCTGGGGATGGAGTATCTTTTTTCGAGGTGGTTTCTGAGGACTCAAAGGAAGCCTCTTTCTGCAGCTTATCCTTTTTCTTCTTTTTCCCTTTTTTCTTGGCTTCGCTGTCGTCCTTCGTCTTTTCTGGAGTAGGAGGTTGGATTTGTACTGAAGGGGGCTCATTCTTAGCTTGTGCATGCTGCTTAGAAACTTCTTCCTTAACAGGAGTGGAAGCTTCCTCTTCCGCCGTGATATCCTCAGTGCCTTTGTCTTCAGCAACTTCCTTTTCTGGTAATTCAGAAGCCTTCTGCTCTTTTTTGCTGATTTCCGGAGGCGGTTCGACATCCTCCTGAGACCTCTTTCTGTCCTTTGCCTTCTTCTTTCTTTTGCTCTTTTTCACAACTTTGTCTTTGTCGCCATCCTCATCGTCTGGTTGATCATCCATTGTTTTCAAAGGCTTTTGCTGGATTTTCTCTTCCTCCACTGGTGCAGTAGGTTGCTCTTCTGGGGCTCTTTCGTGTATTGAAAGTTTCACTCTGACATTAACAGTTTCAATAGGANCTTTCTTTTGCTCTTTTTCACAACTTTGTCTTTGTCGCCATCTTCATCGTCTGGTTGATCATCCATTGTTTTCAAAGGCTTTTGCTGGATTTTCTCTTCCTCCACTGGTGCAGTAGGTTGCTCTTCTGGGGCTCTTTCGTGCATTGAAAGTTTCACTCTGACATTAACAGTTTCAATAGGAACTGTCTTCGTTATCTCTTCCGGAACACTTTCCATGTCAAGTGACTGCTGCGGTGACATCACCGTTGCAGTATCAACTGTATCAGGTTTCACAGATACTTCCACATCAACAGATTCATCCGCTGGGGGTGGAGAAGTCGCTGTATCAGATGTTAGCACAGGTTCCGTTCCAACTTCCTTCGAATCTGGTGCGGGTGGAGGAGATGTTGCTGTTTCAGATGTTGTCAGAGGTTTACTTGCCACTTCCTCCAATTCCGGAGCAGGAGGTGGAGATGTTGCAGTCTCTGCTGTTGGAATAGGTTCAGTAGCAATTTCCTTTGATATTGGTGCAGGTGGAGGAGATGTCGCCATTTCAGATGTTAGACCAACTTCCTTCGAATCTGGTGCGGGTGGAGGAGATGTTGCTGTTTCAGATGTTGTCACAGGTTTACTTGCCACTTCCTCCGATTCCGGAGCAGGAGGTGGAGATGTTGCAGTATCTGCTGTTGGAATAGGCTCAGTAGCAATTTCCTTTGATATTGGTGCAGGTGGAGGAGATGTCGCCATTTCAGATGTTAACACGGGCTCCGTTTCCATCTCCCTTGACTCAGGAGCAGGCGGCGGAGATGTCGCAATTTCGGATGTTGGTACTGGTTCAGTTGTAGTTTCCACTTCAGAAGTAACAATAGGTTCGGAAGGCTCCCCAGAAACTTCAATTTCCACGGTATCCGTCTGCGTGGCCTGACTGCTTTCATCTTTATCCAGGGACTGCTGCGGTGTAATACCTGTTTCCGCATCTCTTTTCTCTAAAGATGGTGGCGGTGACGTAGCAACCTCAGCCACTTCAGAAACTGCCAATACATTCTTGTCAGTGAGTTCCACTTCCAGTGTCGCCGTGGACATCTCTGATGTTGCTGGTTCAGCTTGCACGTTAGCATCCTTTAAGTCCTCCGTAAAATCCAGAGGACTCGTTGAAACTTCTTCTGTGTCTGGCTTCACCTGCACTTCAACTACCTTAGAATCCAACGATGTCCCTGGACCAGTTGATGTCTCCGAAGTAGCTGGAACTGCTGAAATATCAACATCTTTCCTTTCAGTGGGCAAAGTTTCTGTAGACATCTCCGTATTTTCTGGCTTTGCAGTTGTCTCCACGTCCTTTACTTCCACTGTCGGAGGCGGGGACGTCATTACGTCCTTCGTTTCTACCATCGGAATTTCCTCCTCTTCCAGTGTTGGGGTCAAACTTGGATCCGACTGCGCCAGCTCTATCTCCTCCACGAGGGATTCGTACTCCTTTTCAGCCTCTTCGAATTTAGTTATGATCGTTGTTTCAATTGACAGCGGTGGAGGAGCCTCCTCCTCAATCTCAGCTGCTGGTGGAGAAGCTAATTCGATTTCTTCGATGAGTGACTCCTGCTCCCTTTCCGACTCTTCATACTTGCTAATCATTGTAGTAACTACTGCAATTTCAGGTGTAGTGACCTTCTTTGGAGTGGAATCATCCTTCTTCTGCTCCTGCGCCAGTTCAATTTCTTCAATGAGTGACTTGTGCTCTCTTTCCGATTCTTCAAACGTGCTGACCACAGTTGTTGCTAGAAACTCTTTTGAAGGAACATCAACCTTGATGACTTCCGGAGCAGCCTGCAAATCTTTTGAAACTTCCTCCTCGTCTAGAGACTTCGATGAAGGCTCATCAACGCTGGACTGCTTTTCGGTGGAAGGATCCTCTTTCCCCCTTTTCTTCTTTTTAGGTTTCTTTTTCTTCCTTTCCTTGCTTTTTTGAATGGTCTCTTCTTCCTTTGTGGGGGATATTTGCTCTACTGAGGTGGTTTCAGGCTCACCACTGCCGGGGACTTCCACCTTTCCTGGAGATGCCACATTCTCGGCTGCCAGGACAGGATCCTGCTTGTCGACAGTTACGGGTGCTTGGTCTTCCTCTACCGCTACCTTTACTGCTTCGATTTCAACAAAATGACTTTCCGCATTTCGTGTTTCCTCAGTTGAAGCAGATTCCACAGGACTTTTCTCTTTTGTGGCTTCCTTCTCCTGTGCCGCCTTCTTTTTCTTCTTCTTCTCTTTCTTTCTCTTTTCCTCCACCTTCGTTGTTTCAGTCGTCTTTTCATTTGGTTGTTTCCTTTCATCGACTTCAGGCTCTTTCTCAATTTTCTCGAGTTCCTCTTCTTGCTTTCTAGTTGTATCCTCCTCCGGCTCGCCCGTACTAGGTTCAGCTGGGCGATTTTCATAAGGAAGTCCGCTGGTATCTGGATCTGGAGATTTTTCTTCCGTTTCCTTTTCCTGTCCTGAAATCATATCGGTTGGCTCAGGCGAGAGTACAATATCCGCAGACAGTTCTTCATAGCCATCGCCCTCATCTCCCATCCCAACGAGTTCAGTTGCCTGACTAGTTGACGTAACTGGTTCAAGTGATAATACGTCGTCCACTGTCAGCTCCACTTCCTGCACTTCTCGCTGATCTATGTCAGGTTCCGATGTCTCTTGCTTTGCTACAGACAATGTCGTTTCTGGAATACCTACTGACATTGTTTCTAAACGCTCTTTCTCCTCGGCGAGAAGACTTTCTGTTCTCATCAGAAGTCCACTTAGTTCTTGCAGCTGCTGATGGAGTTGCTCCGCGTCAATCGGATTCCTATCGCACCACGCTGAACCTTTCTCTTCTGTTTCATATGCGTCCAGCTTCAACTTGTACAACTCTGGCTCCATCATCACCACCTGCGCCAATTTCTCAGATGAAGTAAGCCTGGGTTGATCGACAAGCTCGCTGATCTTGTCGGCGAAGCAATGAAGGCTCATTTCCCTGTCTATGATTATACTTTCAAGTTTCTCAAGCTCCTCTGACAATTTAATTAACGCATCCGAATCCTTTTGGATAGAGTCCTTTGCCTGGCTGCTAAGGGAGTCAATGCCGCTGATGGCATCGTAAAGATGGTCTTTCACTTGCGGATGCATTTTATGACTGTCCACAAAGCTCTTCACGGTGTCAGTGGTGTTGTCGACCAAAAATAGCTTGGCGTGCAGTGCTCCGTGCATGTCAAATTTTTCTGAAAGAGATCGTGTTGTGTCCTTCACCTGTACAGACTTATTTTTAAGTGATTCAATAAGAATAGCTAAAGATTCTAGAATTTCCAGAATTTCCACAACGGCAGCAGATTGGTCTTCTGTAGAAATGTTTGGAAGCCCTTTTGTTCTTTCTTTCGTCAGCCTCAAACTTTCCGAAATGTTTTCAGCTACACTGCCAAGCGGTCTTGAGCTCAAAGTATTTATCCGTTCTAGGAGTTCACTCTTGAAAGATGTAAGTTTCAGCTCAAGCTCAGGAGAAACATCCTCAGTTTCCTTTGCCGGCTGGTAGGAAACAACGCCAGATTTATCGTCAGCTTTGCCTTCCTCAGTAACTTCCTTCAGTTCATCCGACTGTTGTAACGTCTTTGGAGCTACTGTAACCTCTGGCGCCACAGAAATGTCATCAGTAAACATTTCAAGAGTAACTTCTTCACTTGGACCTTTCTGAGAAAGCTTAGGTATTTCTTTCGTGATAGAAATGCCATTATGTTGGTATTGTTCCACTTCTTCCTCAGGAACGGTAGTCGTTTTGGAAGTGTAATCCTTATGAAGCTCCAATGGAGGCTCTTCGCCTTGCTTTGGAGTAACAATATCTTTGTCAAATGTCGAAATCTTTTGGTTTAAAGGCTCATGTGTGGAAATGTCGCCCTGAGTTAATTTCTGTGGATCAACTTCAGCACGCTGGGGTGCAGCTTCTACAGCTATAGCCTCCACTGGCTCGGCTTCCAGGGGAATTTCTTCCTGAGGATTAAGGGCGTTGGTTTCTTCAACGGTGGCGATTCCAGTTGGCTGCTGGGCGCATTCAACGTCCTCAGTTTGTACTTTCTCAATTACGTCCGCAACCGACAGCGGAACTACTGCCTCCGACTCGGTGGGGGTTGTCCTTTCATCTGCTTCTGATAACAGTTGGAGTTCCTCAGTGTTGCGGCGAACAACATCGGCCGCTTGTCGGTTCGACAAGCTTACGTCACCTACAATATCAGTAAGAACGCCCTTCAGCTCAGGGTGCATTTTGGACTCGTCAATCGTGCTTTTAACGGATCCTAGCGTGTTATCAACCAAAAACACTGGAGAGTGAAGTGCACTGTGAACATCAAACTTTTCGGAAAGGATAATGGAAGGGTCACACATAACTTGCNCTCAGGGTGCATTTTGGACTCGTCAATCGTGCTTTTAACGGATCCTAGCGTGTTATCAACCAAAAACACTTGAGAGTGAAGTGCACTGTGAACATCAAACTTTTCGGAAAGGATAATGGAGGGGTCACACATAACTTGCTTTGACTGCGTTTTCAAGGATTCGGGTACAAGCGCAAGAGTTTCTAGTATTTTTTCGAGCTCTGCAATATGAGAAGAGTCATCCACGGATGGATTAGCTATCAGCCTTTGAGTATTCCGGGAAACTTCCTGTAACATTTGAGAGATGTTCCCAATTTCCGTAGACGATGATTGCATTAACAAAGCTTGCACTTTCATCCTTAAATCACACAACCTGCTCATGAGTACTGGGTTGACCGGCTCCCCTTTACCTATCGCTGAACTAAAAATTATATCTTGTGACTTCTCATCCTCTTTTTTCTCACGAATTGCATCCTTAACTCTTTTACTTGTCTCAACGATAACCTTCTCCATCGTTGCCTTTTCCAAAACATCCGACCGCTGACATGTAAATTCTACTACAGCAGTAACTGACTCGGCCGTCGCACTTTCGTTCACTTCAACGTTATGGAGTTCAGACATCAGGTCCTTCTCTGTTTGTAGAACAGGTGCAACTTCTTCCCTATATTCGAAAGGAGCTTCCTCTGGAGTTTCAGCAGTACTAACTGGCGCCATATCCATGTCATCCTTGAGAATCTCTTCCGGAACCTCAGATGTCGTAGGTATTACATCAACAACTGCCCTAGGCTCCTCCTTAACTTCAAGTTTTTGCACAAGAGGCTCTTCCGATACGTCAGACGATTGCTCAAGTTGAATTTCAATGGTTGGAATAACAGACTCGATGGTAATTTCTTGCTTAGTAAGCTCCTGAGGAACATCTTCCGGCTGCTGAGACGTCGCCTCCACTTCAATTGGCTCAGGTTTCGTCGGAGCTTCTTCATGGGGCTCTGCTGGAATGACATCCTCAATAATTTTCATCGAAGAAAGTGTCATATCTAACTCCGATGGAGGAGCAATCTCACTGGATTTCACAGGAGTAGATGTTTCTGTTATCACAACAGGCTCCATTGGAATAGCACTATCCTCAGCGTCTGACAAACGTTTGAGTTCCTCGCTGTTCCTACGGATCTCATCCTCAGTCTGCTTGCTGAGCGAGGTTACGCCGTTGATAAACTCATGAAGGTGGCTCTTCACTTCTGGGTTCAAGGAAGAAGCGTCAGTGGAATCTTTGATGGCCTTCAAAGCGTTGTCAATGAGGAATTGTTGAGAGGAAAGGGCCTCGTGGAGGTCATATTTCTCTGAATTGGGGCGAGATGGATCTTCTTTAAGTTCCTGGGATTTTGCTTTTAGTGTTCTGATGAGGATTGTCAGAAGCTCCAGAATTTCCAAAACTTCCTCAGTAAACATTATGCTGTCGGCGTTTGGAATCTGCTTCAGGTGTTCAGTTTTCTTGGCCGCCTTCCTCAGTTCCTCAGAAACATTTTCGTGAGGAGTGGAAGGCTCGGAGAGAATCTTGTCAAATGTAATTACTGCGGCTGAAATCTTTTGCATAAGTTCGGGGCTTATGCCCTTTTTTGTTTCAATGTCATCTTGGAGACCCTTCTGTGGTGGTTTATCGAGAGAAGGAACCTTCTTTGTTTGTTTTTCAACTTTCTGTTCTTTTTGCTTTGCAATGTCCCCTTCTTGATGGGCATGGGATTCAGCCTTAATTTGCTGCAAAATGAGATCTGGTTCCTTTTGGGTTTCCTTTTCCTCGTGTCTCTGCGTAAATGATGACTTTGTTTTTTCTTTCTGCAAAACCGGGGAAGCAGCTAGCAGTGGAGCAATCTCTGTGGTTGCATAATCTGGAGGGATAACCTTTGAAACCGATGGAGCGTCTTCAATCTCTTGAAATGGACGATCAGTCGGTTGGCCATTTTGGTGGTCTACTTTTTCAGATTGATCAATTTTAAGTGTGTTTGAAATAGCATCTGCAGTTTCCGATGTTTGAGCTGCTTCATCTCTCTGAGAGCAAATCCTTAATTCTTCCGCGTTTCCACGAATGACACCGTCAGTGTATTGGCTGATGGAGTTCATAGCGGCAAGGATATCGTATAGGTGCTCCTTCACTACAGGATGTACTTCATGGCAATCCACAGAATCCTTAATAGCCTCCAAGTTAATATCAACCAAGAACAGTTTGGAAAGGAGAGCACCGTGCACATCAAATTTT
The DNA here is from genome assembly GCA_027744115.1 of Acrocyrtus sp. NNG-2020. Taxonomy (NCBI): domain Eukaryota; kingdom Metazoa; phylum Arthropoda; class Collembola; order Entomobryomorpha; family Entomobryidae; genus Acrocyrtus; species Acrocyrtus sp. NNG-2020. The sequence goes on from JAHZND010001996.1 coordinate 15,800, forward strand.
TCTAAAGAGGACATACTAGGGCGTTCTTTAATGTTTGCAGACTGTTTCTTTAACGAGTCCATGAGATCTGCCAGTACCTCCATAATGTTAAGGATCTCTTCAACAGGAGCATTCTCATTAACGGGTGTGAACTGTAGTTCTTGAGTTTTCTCAGAAGCTTTTCTCAGCCCCTCTGGAACACTTTGGATTGTGGTGCTGAGTAGAATAGTAGATGGTCTGCCATGCAAGATATTATCAAGCTCGTTTTTGAAATCGACTAATTTTCTTTCCAATTCCGGGGAGACCCTTTCCTGCTTTGTCTTTGACTTCTCCTTCTCGGATTTCTCTTCAGCTTTACTTTTACTAATTCCCGGTACCTCCCCCTGAACTTGAACTAGTTCCGGGAGCTCCGCGCTTACTTCTTCCTCACTAGCCTTATCCGGTGTTCGTGAAAACCTCTCAAGAGATTTTCTTTCAGGAGATTTTGGGCTTGGTTTATCCATCACCAGCTCCATGTCCTCGTCAATTTTGATGGAGGTGGGCACGATCACAGTAAATATTTCCCCTTCGCTGCTATCTCTCCTATCGCTGTCGGTTGCTTCAACTCTTTCGAGATCCTGTGGAAAGATAGCTTCTATTTCCGCCCCTTCCATAGGTACATTTTCCAGTTTAAATTGCATATGAGATGTTTCCACTTTCTCGCCTTCAGGTACTTCATGTGGAATTTCTTCTCTTGTGGGTACTCTTACATCCGCAATTTCGCTGGCTATACTTGGCTGTTCTGAGAATGACAGAGGAAGCGGAGATCGGCTTTCGTCCTCGCCAAGAATGCCGGAAGGAATGCTACTGCTATCGTCCAACCACGAGATATCGGCTGCGGTATCCTCACTTCTGTCTTCTTGTCTTGATAAGGCCCTCTTCGTCTCCTCTCTGTCCTTTTTGTACTCATCCGCGCTAATCACAGTAATTTCGAGCCTTGAAGACACTTCATCCGGACTAGTAACTCCTTCTGAGCTTGTTGTTGAGTTGGCTGGTGATGGCTCCTTGGAAGAAGCCATCGAGGACGAAATCGGAATAGGTTTGGATTTAGATGACGTTGGAATCTCCTCTGGAGTCTCCTGTTTCTCTTTCGATTTCTTTGGCTTCCTCTCGTTTTTGCGCTTCTTGGTCTCCTCAATCCGCACAACTTTCAGGAGAGCCTCAACATCTTCCGGAGGGGTCCCTACGATAAGCTCTGTTTTGACGCTTGTCTCCTCATCCTTGGACTTTTTCATTTTTCTCTTCCTTTTCATATCTGGTGGGTACAGGGAACCGGACGCACTGTATCCTTCTTCATCACTGTCCATTTCGGCGGGATCACCGGCACTCCTTGGAAGAAAGGTATCACTCGGACCGGCTTCTGAAATAGCAATGTATGGAGAGTGCGACCGGGATCTATCTTCACCCTCCTCTCTCCTTCTGGAACTGTCTGGACCACCAGTTGGAGGATCTCCAGGTCTGGCAGAGGGACCAGCAGAAGTACTCTGTTCCCGCACATAGTCGAAAACAGGGCCGCTAGAAATTTGACTTGTTTGCTCGTCCACTTCATCCGGCTCCTCCACCACTTCCTCCGTAACCGTCTCCACTCCATTAATTATCACAACTTTCCTAATAATCCTTCTCCTCTTCCTGATCACTCTCCGCGTGATGTGATCTCGTCACCTGTCGCACCCTCACCGTAAGCCCATCACTTGTCTCCTCAATTCTCGTAGTTCCGTCCATATCCGAAGTCGATTGCTGCTGCGTCGGCATATGAAGAATTTCAAGATTTTCGGGCGTCACTGCACTAGGAACTTCAAAGTCTTCAATTTCCTCTACTAACTCTGGAGTCACTGCGTCGCGAGAATAGTCGGCGCCTTCAATCTGTAAATATTTTGCACTTGGAGAGGACGGCGAAGAAGCTGCCGAAGCTCCAGCGGGTGGCGAAGTATGGCGCTTGCTCAGTTTCCGGAGCACCTCCGGTAAGATGGCACGACTGGACAACTTCTTTTCTTTGGTTCACTACCACAGTCCTTTGCACTCGGGTATACACTTTATCGCCGTTGTCCAAAGTGTATTGTTCAACTTTTTCAGTTGGAGGAATGACTAAAGTGGTCTCCTCCACACAATTTCAAGGATCTGCTGGTGTCGTCTGATTTCAGCATTACTTCCGGTTGGGATGTAGTTATCAGTCGAACTGTGTCGAGAGCTGTTCCATCACCAAGATCAAGTACGTCTGACTCTTTTTCTTGTTGATGAGGGAGTAGCGAAGTTTCAGTCTGGTCTAATGGTTCTGATTTTGGCATTGGCACAGTTTCAGGAGGAGACACACTCTCCTCGGGAATGCTCTTGGCTTGCTCTTGCGGCAGCTCTGAAATTGGGTCTGGTTGCGCTGCAATTTTTTTGTCAAAGCATTATTCGGCAATGTGCGCAGCAGCAAAAGAAAAAAAGCGGAAGAAGTGTGTGTTTTTTGTAATAAATGCGAAAACGGTTAAGTGATACTTAAAGCAGGTGAAGCAGAAAGTAAATATTGCATCATGCTTACCACCATCCTGATCAACCTTCTCATTGGCTAGTGCATTCAAACGATCCTAAAAGAGATGAATGAAGAAAAGTTTTTTTTATAAAAAAGAAAAACCTCATTTTTTATAAACAGAGTGCCAGATTTGGCCATCAGGATACGGGAGCTTCCATGGAAGGATATGTTTCAAGTCAATTCGGGAAGATAACATGGGTTACGAAAGCAAACTAGATGTCCGTCGGGAATTAGTCGCGGTCACGTTAGCAGTATGTAATAGTGGGATGGCTCATCATCGGGTTTCCGCTAATGAGAAAGTCTGGCTTTTGTTCTGTCGCCTTTCACTTCGTCACTAATTGGAATGATGCATATAGTCAGTGCAACGCTTTTCTACCAGTTCGTTCGTTTATTCTTACCACTCCCCATAAAGTATAGGTAAGTGCATGCGTATTTCATAAGCTCAGTTTTTTCCTACATTCCGAATATACTCAAGCTATGTATAAGTAGCTAATCCTTAAGTAAGAAATTCTTTTAACTTTTTAAAATCAATACAAATTTTTGTATGTGAAGCACACGAGATCTGCAAATAAATGAGCAGCTATTATTGCTGCACCGTCAGAGCCCTGACTCATGTCATATTACGAAGAGGAAGTGCTTGAGATTTCATCTATGATATTTAAAATGATATTGGCATTAATTTAATTTGTTGTCGGCGTGCACATTAAACTTCTAAGCCTTTTCACCTTGTAAAAACTGCGATCTACCGTCTACCTACCTAATTCCTTTAAGCTTATTTTAACTGTAAATGCGTTCATATTCGTTTTCTTTCAGTGGCACATCCTAGAGCAAGACTGACATCTGATATTTATCATGACAATTGTCACGAAAGTTTTAGTGCAGTGAATTTTGTTTGCATCTGGTTAAAAAAATGTTGTTGCAGTAGTGAACTCATTCTCTGTTAAAGCACTTTTCATGTTAATGTTTTGTGAATTGTGACATGCACGTGAAATGTTCCGAAAATGCTTGTCATCCATCAATCTCTATTCTCCTAGTTTATGTCTTCCTGTCTCCTCTCCACTCTCATTTCCCTTTTTCTGATGTCACACACGTTCGACAAAAAAAAACAAAAATTAAGAAGTCATTCGTGTAGTATAAAATATAGTTTTTTTTAGAAAAGTAAAATCCAAACAAAACATACAAGTATAATAGTTTTTGCAGTCATTTTTTTATTTGTCATTTTTATTACGTTTTCTAAACACGCTCTTTTTGGTTGAGAGAGAACTCCTTTATGCCCCGTGTACGTATTATTCATGTTTTTAGCGCACATTTACACGTTAAAACAGTCTTACACAATTATTATTATTACTTTTTACATATTTAAGTTACTCTACTACAACTGAAATTAACTTAGTACAGCTTAAAATAATGTAACATTCATTGCTGACTTGCATACTTTCCCTCCTATAAATTAAAGTGCATAATATTTTTTGTCTGCGAGCTCTACTAAAATCTTTTTTGAAACTATTTTACACAACTAAAATTACTACACGTGACACAATTTAAATATTTTTCCCTTTTCTACTAAAATAATAACTGTCATGGGTCATTTTTTGTCTAGTGGAAAACATTGTCTTGATTTGTCGGAGTTGTGGTGGTCGGGATCCTGTAAAAGTTGTCCCGTTGCTGGTAAAACTGTTGGTGGTCAGGGGGAAGGGGTGGGACTACAATGCTCACCAGTATGGGCGCTCCACAGCAGCCACACTGATGAGTCAAAAACTGGTTTAGCCCAGCACCACTATTCCCAACTGAGCCGACACCCTCCAGGAAAGCGGACTTTCCTGAGGGGAGTGCTTTTATTATACCGGTGGTAGTGGTGGTCACTGCAGCAGCACTGCCTTCGGGAGATCTTCTACCGTTCTCATCATCCGCCAGGAGATGAGACGGTGAAGAAGGGTGAGTATTTCCGGGAGAGGAACTAATAAGAGGTTCAGGGTTTGGGAGGAGGAGGGCTAAGCTTGTAGGAGGATTTTTCTCTGTTGGCGAGGCACTCTTTCTATCACCATCCGTTACCTTTGTGGCCTTGTTCAGCTTTTCCGTTTGGGCCATCAACACAACCAGTCTGGACAGAAGCTCTTTAAGCTCACTGGAGATCCGAGAGGCTTCATTGTCCTCTGGGGGGAAACTAGCTTTGTCCAGAGTCGCTTTCAGCTGGATACCACTTCCTTCCAAGTCTTTCAGCCCGCCGAGCAACTCCTTTTTTTACATTATTTTTTTGTGCGCACATGAAAAAAACATCAAAAAACAAGGCTAAAAGTAAGTATGCCCTCCATGCACTCTACTAATGCACCACTGCCACATTGAAATGCAGAGTGTGATGAGATCATCGCTCTTTTTTAGCGGCAGCTCATCATCGCATTAAAAATAAATAAATTTGTGATGCTCTATTTATGCGTACCCAAGTTCTATGCAAAGTCTGCTCGAGTTGGTCTCCGTCCAGATTCGACAGTTTCTCCATCAGCGAGGGACACTGCCTTTCCTAGCTCGTCCACATCTCCTTTGCTTTCCTCCTGCGAAAACACCATTCCACAATCAGCATCTGCCGTTCTCCTTCTCCCTCTCTAATCCAAACTTTTTAACTTGCTCACGTCATCCTTAATATCTCTTTTCTCCCTTTTTAAATACTGGATTAAATCCCATCACCATCCCCACCCCACCCAAGTAAAAATATATATCCCCAACCCAGCTTCTCCATATACCAATATATACAATCTGTGCAAAAATTACATTTTTTGCGCTGTCCTCAAAGTGGAATACGAGTAGGGCTACAAGTTCTACAGCAATAAGCGTCAAGCTACGTTTTTCTAATAGGAGTACGTCTTAACCACTTACATATGGTTGCAATTACACATTCACTTTTTTTACGAGATCATTTTTCATGCTCAAGATTACAACATGGGAAAAGAGACAAGTGGGGGAACAGATAAAAAACAATCATTTTTTTAGTGCGCAGCCATTCGCAATTAAATCCAAAAAGAACACATCTTGTTTACATCTGGAATGCACAATTACTATAATATTTTCCACATGCCAATACCACCACCAAACAAAATGCTGAACGGGAACACACATTCCTCATTTAATTTAATTAATGCAGTTATCTGCATCATACCATAAAACGCACTACTACCGCCATACCAAATAAATTTTTTGAGTTTGTTAAGAAAATGCTAAAAATACGTAACAAATCTCTCATCAACATCATCAACATCATCACACATAATTGCACTAGGCTACAATGTCACAAACTTTCCTTCCAACGTTTCAACATAATTTTTTTTTGCCACACGAGCACAAATTTTTTATGGATTAGTGCAAAGCGTAATTACGAAATGGATATATATTTTGTTGACAATATCCAAGCACGTTTCAGCTCTTATTTTCTGGGAAGGAAAACGAGAACAAAAAAATATTACAGCAACAATTTTCCTTTTGGACTCGTTCTCTCTCTCTTTTCTTTGCTCCAAGACAAAAAAGCTGACATATATTTTGCAACGTAAAAATATTTTTTTTGCAATCTGCTTTCGGCATGTTGCCACTGCCGTCTCATGACTCGACATGACTTGACATTAACAAGAGGATTAATGTGGTTATGGTGTAAACACACACGGCGAGAGAGAACAGTCTTTCTAACATTTATAACGGGAGCAAACTAGAGAAAATGGCAATGGCTACAGTACAAAGTACAAGTACATTGTGAATGGGTGAGCTTTATGTGCGCTGGCTGAGCAAGAAATAGAGATTCATTGCGAAAAAAGAGCTCATAAAAATTAAACACAAATTTTCACAATGAGAAATGTATTCCCTGCGCTGAAAAACGAGTCGGCCTGTTCCTGTTCGTCCCCACACTCAAACGGGAGGAGTTGTTAGGTGGGAAAGCTCACTTTGTTTATTTTTACAAGCTTGCATTTTCAGCCTTCTTCTTTATAGGAAAAATATAAAGTTTCAGAGAAGAAGACCGTTAAAAAAATCTCGTAAGGAAACATGTTCGAGTGAGATTAAGAAGAGTGAAAGAAAATCAGGTCGACTCATTTGCCAGCTGGAAGATTAACCAAAAAGCAAGTTTTTTTTCCTTGTAAAATGCCAATTGTTACAGACACGCTCAGCCCAGCTCACAAGGAAAAAGGAGATCATCACCGTCACCCTCAGCATAAAGGAAACAAAAAATATTTTTTTAGAGCTAAAACATTAATTACAACAGCTAATTTTAATCTTTGATCAACCAGCACGAGCAAAAACTTGAGTTGCTAACAAATTTGCAATTTTCGTACGAGTTATTAATACATCCTGCCAAAATTTTCTTTATAAAGCGGAGGA
>JAHZND010001997.1:0-15299 GCA_027744115.1 Acrocyrtus sp. NNG-2020
TCTGTACTGAAAGGTTGCGGTTGGGGCTAGGATATGCTAACATATTAACAATCTAAAAATGAAAACTGTGAGCCACTAGTTGTAAGTGAGACGGAAGCGTTAAAACGCTCTCATTTTATATGTATTACGTACTTATAAGAATAGACTGTGAAAACGTATGTAAAGCTACGCTAAACTATAAAATTATTAAAAATACTCTTCAATCTTAAAGCGAATTTATTGGGAATATTGTTGAATATATAACGTATTTTCGTGAAGAGTGGAAAAATGTTGTTTTCTTATTTAAACGTAAATTAGATGTAAGTCAGCATTACTTCTAAAAATGTATAACTTTAAATATGCCAAGATCAATTAACCAAAAAAGAAATTCCAGCATCTTAGAGAACTTTTAGTATAATAATTATTTACTGTGCGGTATTCTTTCATTTCATCTTTAAATGGCAACTCAGTAGTAAATTAATTCGCTGAAGATTATTGTATTCAAGATATTAAGTTCAAAAATCAATAAAAATTAAAGGGACCGTGTATTGATTCTAAATAAATTTTTGAAAAAGAGAAATGAAATTTCGCTTTCACCAACTTTTCAGGTTAAATCTTCATCTTCCTGTTTTGAAGCTTCCACCTGAACAACACACATGCTGCCAAGGTAAGTTTGATTAATGAAGCTCCATCAATTTACCCCAAAAATCAGTTTCTTTCACAGGTGGTACCGGATTTGTATACAATGCGGTAATGCTGACAAAATTAAATATGCAGTGTTGTCGGTTCTATACTTTTTTCATGAATTTGACAACCGTTACAATAGACTAGGTGTAATACGAGTTGGAGAGCACTCAATTTTCCGACCCCTTTTCCATATGCGTTGACGTAAAAGCTCACTCCCCCATAAAAATGAAAAATCTCAAAGTCCTTTGACGGATGCATAATATATGTATGCAAGTGACAGTTTCATTTGGCAAAGGAAAAGGAAGCGGAGCAAGGAAAGAGCTCTCTTTCTTTATTCACAACAAGAAAAAGAGGAAAAATCGCGGTTTATTCATTTATTTGCAGTAAGCGAAACGTTACTTTCCGCTTTTGTGCTTGAGTCCTCTCATGCAAAAATTGCCTACATAAATTTAGCCTCCTTAACAAAAGCTCCTTTACAGCTTTCATACACAATTGGTAATTGGACACAAAAAAAAATCCTGATTGCTTGCTCTTGGAAAATGGACATTTTTCATCATATCATTTTTTCGAAAAAACATTTCATCGCAAAAGTGTCACTCCAAAGAAAACTCTTCTACCTACACAGTATTCCTGCAATCTGCCTCTCACATCTGTCAAGAACTTGGAAAATGGACATTTTTCATCATATCATTTTTTCGAAAAAACATTTCATCGCAAAAGTGTCACTCCAAAGAAAACTCTTCTACCTACACAGTATTCCTGCAATCTGCCTATCACATCTGTCAAGAAAACTATGTCATGTACGTCTGAAAATATAGTATTTTGGTTAGTTACATGTAGCATAGCCTGCCAATTTAAAATGCGACGTTTGAGGTGTGGCAGACCTAAAAGTAAATGAGTATGCGACAATTGCACCATGCGATAAATTGGCTTAGTGTTTGCTCTTAGAGTTTTTAAGTTTGCATCCCGGAATTGTAACGCTTCCTTCCTAGAGATGAATGTGTGAGAGGGTGAGGCTCGGAAATGTGAAAGCGACATATGAATGCGATCGCGGAGTACAAGGATATGTGGAATAAATGAGCGTAATCCAAAGCACAAAGAGTTTCACTTCTCATATTTTTCATTCTCCATACGAGCAAGTTATTTTTTCACAAGTGCGGAGCGCTGACGTGTATAGGAAGGAGTACAACAATGGGACAAAGATCTTCGTGAGAAAACTTGTAAAATCAAGTAAATGTAACCAGTGTATGTGCGGTACAGTTATTATTATCAATCATTGTGTGTTTTCCACTTTTTTTTCTCCTTCCTTTTCTCTGCTCAGCGTGAGCCTTCCTTCTCATTGTTGTTCGTGTGGATTGGGTAAGCTGAGCACGGCTGGATGGGGGTTGCCTCATATGAAAGCAACTCAATTTCTATTTTTTTTTCTCCAGCACACAGCTAATAGAAAGGATGGAAGGAGCAGTGAGAGAGTGGTTGGTTGGCTGAACTGTATGAAGGGAGTTTGCCATGGATGAGTGAAAGCTCATATATAACATTACAAAAAAAATAAGTCCTCTTCCCAAGTATCCAGAAAGGGGATCTTCAAGTGATGCGCAGGAACGTATTTCTTGTCTACAGAGGAGGAAAGGAGCCTTCATTTCCTCCAGGAGGAAACTAGGCTCCACTAATAGTCTCCTTGTAGAAAATACTTTATGTAACGGAAAGTATACATAGGGGGATCGCTAAGAAAGCAGAAAAAGTGATCAAAATAACACTGGCATAGTTTTCCCAACCCTCTCCGCTGTAGAAAAAAAAGGAGGAGAGGGGAGAAGATAGTTATTCTCGTGTGAAGAGAGAAGCAAAAAAAAGTTTTTTTTTCCATAGTCTATGGCTTTCCACTTTTCCACATACGTAGATGTACCCAAGTCGTGTAGCAGCTTGGAGGTAAGAAGAAGGGAGAAAAAGGAAAGTTGGTTGTAGGGAGCAGTTGAGCCAGCTTGAGCTCATCACCATCATCGTGATCGGAGAAGGAAACGGATGAGAGGAGAGAAATTGAAGAGAAATGTCTTCACATGTGGATGTATATAGGAGGGTATAAAGATGTGAAAACGATAACGGCCGACCAACGACGAGCATTTATATAAGGGAAAAAGAGAAAAAGGGTGAAAGTCGTTAAAAGTGCGAAAAGTGTGATGATTCTTTACTCGCAAAGTGATTCGTGTAGTTGCAAAACAAGTACAAATAAGGATACCGACCCAATCAGGATATTCTTTTCGTTTGCTGTGTCTCTCATCAACAAAACAAAATACATGGAAGACTACTTCAATTCTCACAAACAGTGAAAGAAAAAAAACTCTTTTACTCACTTTCCCTTTTTTACCAGGGAGAGACTGCTCCTCTCTCTCTAGAAAAAGAATTTGTACTTGCAAAAAAAGAAAAATCGCATCAGACAACAGTGTCGGGCTCTCGCCAGAACAAGTAGTACACCTGCGGTGTGTATTTAAGGCCATATTTTTGTTTTAACTGTTCTCTCTGAATAAATTTTAGCTGGCTCAGTGTATCTCAAGCTAAATCTTTCGTCATTATTTTGGAGAGGCTAAGCACCAAATGAAGTGCTTCAAACTGTTCCAGTTATTTTTTTGAAAGGACGTAATATACTCCAGTTCGTGACATGTGTTCTTTGAGCTTCCTCACTTGCATTTTCTATCGTAACGTTCTTTTCCTTCGTTGATGGGGTGCTTCAAGGTAAGATCCGTAAAGGGAGTTGCTGAAACTATAAACGAGTTCTCTTTAATTTAAGATTTTTAATTTTTAAATATGAGCGGAGACTTTAAAATGTTTCCGTGAAGGTTCAGTTAATTTTTAAATATATAAATATTTGAGACGGAAATTGATAAGTTTTTAATGATTGTGTCCGCAGACCCGGATTATATGGGAGAGGATGGCAAAATGACGGGTAAAATTAATTTTCTTGAATTATATTTTTTTGCACTCTGTCAGCATCATAATTTACAGTTTGGGTTGTTTCGGCAAGTTTTCCTAAAAGGCGAAGGAAACTAGCAACTGTCATTCATTGTAAAGACTTTCTTTTCCGATTTTCCCCTCTACGTAAGACAAACTAAGAGAAGAGAGAAGCTGGAAGTCACGTTATAAATTTGATTAAATACATGCAGACAGCTTGGCGTAGAAAAAGTTTTAATTTATCGTTTATCCGGAGTACTCTAGAGCCAGAGTTCTTTCGGGTAATATTACAAAAGCAATAAGCATCTTTCTGGTGAAAGCTATGCAATACACTTCTACACACGCGAGCACTGTAGCATGCACTTCAAAGCAGCTACCCGTGCTCCCCAAATGGCGAAGGTAGAAAGGGGCCAAGAGGCATATGGGCTGATGTAAAAGGAACACTCATGTAAAAGCCCAACAACGCTAATGCCAGGGAAAGTCAAAGGTAGCGAAGCTCTTCCCAATCTCATTTGATTTAATCAAAATCAAAGCAACATGGGAAATGAAAATGGTTAAAGAACTCGAAAAAAGAACGCAAAAGGATGAACAGCTAACTCATAGCTCAGGGCCGGAAAATACATGGTTCGTTGCTTTCCTAAAAGGCAAGTAAAGTTTTCGCTCACTTTCTCTACCAAAAAAATATCTACCTGGCTATACGCTTCCAACTACTTTCCCAACGAATATACCATTTCACATATATGCAAAAAAAATATTGTAACTTGGATGAAAATTTCTCACATAAAGAGGAGTAGCAGTTCTGGGAAATGGTTGATGCAAAAAGTGAATTTTGAGTTTTTTTTCGCTATATATCCCTCATATATGCCCTAGTACATATACAAGCTACCTTTGGATGATGGCATTTATCTCCTGTGATGATGGCTCCAGCTTCCTCTCTTTAAGTTTTAACATGGCTCTATGCTTATCGTACACTTATGTTGTAGTCGTGGACGAATCTCGTTTTGTCTTAGGGGAATGAAAGCTCTGAGGGGATCCCATTACCCGTGCATAAAATTTAGGAGTATCGCAGTCAGCTTTTGGGATACGCTCTGGCTCTGGCTCCGGCTCTGAGTTCACAGTCGGTTTCTCCACCCTTTCATGTCAGTTGATATAAATGGGCACGAGGATTTTTGATGTGGGCATAAAATTTAAAATCAGATTACACAGGAAAATTCCACACAAGAAACTTTTTTTTCGGGACAAGTGTAAAACTTGTAAGCTACTAACTATCAAGTTTCTAGAAACATTCACCAGTCAGCCATAATACGTAAACAAACAAACAAGAAAAATAAACAAGTTTGTACAAAGTCAGCCTTTTAAAACAAGGGCAAAACTAAAAAGTCATCATCATCATCATCATCACCGTGCCTCTTGTGCCTGGAATATCACTCGAGACATAAGAGCACAAAGTGGTTGGATGCATAAATGCATTATGCAAAATTATATAAAGTGTTTATATGGCCTATAGGGATGCGCATATATAGTAGGACACTTTTAATTTTATGGCGCTTGTCAATTAATTTCCATCAGGGAGTTTTTCCCGACTTTTCCCTAATTTCCGTGAGTTTGTGGAAGAATATTAGCGTGCCATTTTGGATTGTAGATTGCCATCTCTATGCAAACTTTTTTTTCAGGGTTTCTGGCAGTAAAATCTCATCATGGGAAGTAAGCGATTTACTGCGCTGAACTGGTGGGAAAATGAGCGTTTCTCGAGAAGACTCTTCTTGTGCTGCTCTGTTATTGCGCCATTCTGTATATCTCTATTGCACTCGAAGCTATATGAAAATGCTTATCTAAAATCTAAACTGGCTCCAACAGCTCCTTCTCCACACACTTGACTCTTTACCTAAACAACTCTGTTTATATAATTCCGATACATTGATCAAGCTAAACAGGCCATTCAGCGTCTTTTTGATTTATTGCTAAACTTTTTACATTTTCTAGTGGCACAGAGAAGGTGATCGTAATAATGGAAAGTCGTATCCTGCGGGGAAAACAAAACTGTAGAGATTTCATTTTGTAAAATAGGTACAAGTTTTCTTCTGGATAAAGTTGGGAAAAAGTGAGGTAAAAATCTGGACGGAGAAAATCCTCTTCTGAAAGTTGCATAAAGGAAAACGAAAGTAAAGAGATAAGCCGAAATAAGCCATTCGCTGAACCAGTATAGAAAGTTCACTCAAGTAAATTACACGTTTTGCTGTCAAGTAGCGCACTTGTTAGCATACTGTTGCGATTATATATGCACATACATCAGACTCTTTCGAACATTTTCATAGAGAGAGAAAGGTTATTTGCTGGTAGTGGCTGAATTTGAAAATCCACTTCTTAGAAATTGCAATTTTCATGATGAGCAGGTACACTTGTATATTTTTGAGAAGAGCATGTTTGCGTCAGTTTCCTTTCAATTGTTGTCACGTCACAAAAATCTGCTGGAAATGTAATGCCTGCTTGAACTATGTTCTACAGTTTTACGGATGCACCCCGAACTATGTGGAAACGGAAAAAAGGATCCGGGCGAAGGGTGTGACTGCGGCCCACCCGACAAGTGTCGTCATGATGAGTGCTGTCAGTCTACTTGCCAATTAAAACTTAATTCTCAGTGTTCAAACAACGAGCCTTGCTGTGAGAAATGCATGGTAAAAAAAAGAATCCGACATGTAAATTTTTGCTTCCTAGAATAGATTGAGTAAGTTTGGTTTAAGTTAGCTATGCTCCCCTTTTTACACAACGTTAAAACGAAGACACAAGCCAATTCTATTTTCTATTTTCTCAATAATACTCCGAAATTCAACTTCGCTGTGCATTTCTATTTTTTCTACATCCATTCTAAGAACGCTTCTGCTTCACTTTGATAAAAACGAAGAATTTGTTTCAGACTCTCCATTCATTTCCTTTCTCCCTTTTATGAGAAGACAATAGATAAGGGGAAAAGGCAGAAGAGGAAAAATCATGAAAAGTGAATTCTTTTTTATTTGTTTTTCAATAAAGAAAACTTTCACTTACCCCCGCTCCCATCTTGATCACTACCACTTTCTATCTAAATAAAGGGCATTCGGGGCTTCTATTATTTCTACAAAGAAAGTTATCCTTTTTCACTCCAATACTTTTTTTGGCTTTCAAAACGGGATCGTATAATGTCTTATTTTTTATTTTTTTTTCCCTTGCCATTCGTATAGCGCACTTTTCCTCAAGCATTTTCTTTTGCATATACTGCTATTAGGTAGTAATGCCCACTTTTTTTGAATCTGTTTCGATGTCGCTCCGCTCCAAAGTCAAGTCTCTGTTGCATATATGGTCCATCAGGAAAGTAGCGGAGGAAAATTCTGGCGAAAAGTGTATTATTGATTTTTCCCTTTTTCTGTCATCTTCAACTTTTGCTTGCCTTTATTATGCCGCTGTCCTTCTAGCCTGGAAGGGAAATGGAGAGAATCACTCTCCAGCGTGCGATATAATCTTTAAGGCTATGGAAATTTGATACTTAGTCTATGATCCTCATTCAGTTCTTTCGTCTTCCTTCCACTTTCTCCTTTTCACCTTTTATTCTGCGCCCTGAGTCAACTTTTTTTTTTATTCTTGGTGTGCCCCCACAGTTCAAATCAATGGGAACGGTATGCAGGGCAGCAAAGCATAGTTGTGACATCACCGAATACTGCAGCGGAGATGCAGGAGCTTGTCCGGTTGGAACCTTCAAACGGAACGGGGCAAACTGCACGGATGAACTTGGGGCAGTGGGGGTTTGTTACAATGGCGTATGCAAAACTTTCCATCAGCTTTGCCAAGACGCTTGGAAAAACTCGGGTGAGGAGAGGAGAGACACTTGAATTCTTGGATTCCAGATAAACAAATAATAAACAAATGTTGCAATATGGCCTTCTTCCAAATTTCGCAGTTGGAGTTCCTCATAATTAAATATATATTTTTATGGTTCTTTCTACAGAAACGGAGCCCATACAAGAGAAGTCAAAATGCTTAGGGAATACGGTGAGTGACATAACACAGGCAAATTCATTCCTGTGGGTGTCCCCTTGGATCCAATTTGAGTCGAGATTCAATATTTTCTTGTTTGCTCGCAGGTTTGTGTAAACGAGTCCTGCGTCAGAATCCGAGATCTACCAAACTCGAGGCAATGCCCAACAGATAGTCAAGGGAGGGAGTGTTCTGACAACGGGGAGTGCACGAACTTGCATCATTGTCGGTGTCGTCCAGGCTGGACTGGTGTGCTCTGCATGGAAAGGCAAGACGTGNGTGCACGAACTTGCATCATTGTCGGTGTCGTCCAGGCTGGACTGGTGTGCTCTGCATGGAAAGGCAAGACGTGAAAGTAAACGACGATAGACCTGGAAGAATGAAAGGTCTCGGTCCGGAGGATCAAGAGTCAGTGTCCGACACTCCCGCTTTAGTAGGAGGCCTAGTCACGTTTGTAATTGTAGTGTCGGTAATATTTGTAGTGATGGCGTTCAGATTTATTCCAAACAGACCTCCAAAAGATAATAACACTTCCATGTACCCACATGCTCAGCTAGAGACTGTAGATTCAGATGGACCAAATGCCCAAAATCAGCAGCCCCCAACGTAGACTTGGACACTTGAGCATACTAAAAATGTAAAAATCGTACAACTGAGCACCCATCAAATAAAAAGAGAAAAATTGATTTACTCTCTAGCAAAATGCAATCGTTCCACACCAGAATTGATTCCACAACATTAACATTGCTACTGTTGTTAACAAACGAAAAAATCCTGTATGTAACTATTCTATCGTTTTGTAAATGTAAAGCGGGAAACATTTAAACAATCCTATCCTAAGAGAAAAGCAGGTCAACTAATACTCCGTGCGACATGGTAATTTTTGTATAGTACTGAGGAGACAAAATAACTCAGGCTGTTTCGTATTTGTGGTACTCACAAAAAACTGTGTACAGAAAACATTTTATCTTCCGTAACTCTATTTAGATGTACAGCAAGAATAAAAACTGTTCCATTTGAATGAAAACTTGAGACTGTAAAAAGATCGTTTTAGAAGAGCTAAAAGAATTAGTACTTTTGTCATTTAATTACATCTTCCTGTGCTATACAATATTAATCCTCTAATTTTCGTTTTATGCTTATAAATGTCCGTTTTTCAAATGTAAAAAAAATCACACCACTTTCTACCTTTCTTTGTGGGTCATGTTCAAATACGAGAAAAAAAATTAATGTCCTCTCTACATTAACATTATCAGCTATGTAATCAACATTTTAAAAAAGAAATCTGTATGTCATTCGAATATTTCCCAAGTAAATGTAATTAAATGAACTTATAAATTCATGGACATTTAGCTTTAAGCACTAAACAGAAGGTGACTACTAAACTAAATGGCTACTTTTAAGTGTAGAGTAAAAAAAAACTTACTCTGTATTATCAAAATCTAAGAGAAGGTTCCTGTAAGTTCAAACAAAATAGTATTTTTCAGGTAGATTATACGACTCACTGAGGTCAAAAAAAGGTTATAAGAATATTATGCTTCATACTTTTAAGGATGTCCCTTCTCTACTTCCCAAGCTAAAAATAACCGAATCAGTCCAGCGTTTGCACATCACAAATATTTTTTTCTGGATTTCTTCTTTATCTCGTCTTAAGAAAAAATGGTTGAGTGGGTAAGTGAGATGCTTGATTAGCCATAAAAAATATTTTGTTGACGTGTGTGTCAGTTTCTAAAATGAAGTTTGTGTGTTTTCCGTCTTTGCAGGTTGAGTGTTGCTGTTGCTTACTGTTTTAGTGTCGGCTGGCTGGCATTTACTTTTGCCGTTCCGAAAAGTGTATATATTTAAGTGAATGTTCACAATATCGAGTAGCGCAAAGATGTTGAAAGCGAGTTTGGTTTCATTGACTATTTAAAGTGTTTAGGAAGTGAGTGCGAATTCTTAGGAGTTTTACTAGAACTTTCGCACAGAACGAAGAAGAGAGAATACCGACCAAGATGTGAAAACAGCATTTTATCTCTGGAAAATAAATCTATAAATAGGTAATATTGTTTAATCGAATATCTATTACTAAAAAAGGTTTCAATTTTTGGGTATAGTTTTAGATGTCTACTTTTAAATCAACTTTACCTATAAATTGCAAGGTGATTTCTCATATTAAATGAAGTTTGGAATAAGGAAGGAGAGAAAAGGTGATTTACATCAGCAATATAATGTTTGAATGGGCTCTTTATTTATTGTTATCGGATAGTTCTTAAAGCTAAATACTATTAGCAGTAAGCTTTAAACTAGAAACTAGAATTTGGTGATATGGTAGACGCTTTTGGTAACTGTAAATCAACAATAAAAAGTCTAGCGTTAAATTCATACCCATAACCTTCATAATAATGTTTTCCGTGTTTTTCCATGACAGAGTGATACTTTCAGTTGTCAGTTGTCCAACGCAATTTGCCACACTCCAGCAACGTGGAGCACACACACCTGAATCGCTGCTGTCATTTTACATAAACATTATGCCTTACATTGTGTCAGCTCCAGTCGGCTCAAAAAAAGGAAAAGCTGCCTTCTCCAGCTCTCTGAATGTGGAAATATGTCGCGAGTCATAAAACTAAGCAGCATTGAAATTGTCATTAAAAGCTGTTCCGGGTCTTCCTTTTCTAATATAAAACTTCTATTAACTTCTGTTACTGTCAAAAGTAACTGCCATTAAAATATGGAAATTCCATTGGCTAGGTTGAACTTGAATACATTCATATTTTTATTAGAAAGTTATATTAAACCGAAGGCATATGGAAAAATACGCAAATAGCGCATAGTTGCATAGGACGTAAATCTTATTATCTGTTATTGATAATCAAACAGGGATCCAAAAGCCATCCAACTTGATCACAGTTCTTATACCAAAAAATAACTGGAAAGCATCTTCGGAATCGGAATGCATTCAATCAGTTAGTTAGGGTGGCTTTACGGAATTAATGACCTTTGTTTTAAACTACTACGTAAGAAAATACAGATCTGTCTTTTGATGTGATCTACAAAATAAGACGCCGCGAACTTGGCAAACTCCAAGATATCAAGAAGTATATCCTGCGGTAACTTCTTGTTTCAATTTCAACAACTACGCACGGATACGAACATACCTAGCTTGCAAATATCACAACTGTAGACACCAACCAAGTGCTACTCAAGATACCTGTAAGTTAATAATTGGGACTCTTCAGCATTAACTTTTTTTAACGGCGTTGCAGTATGAATGTATAGACTTAAACGGTTTGATATTGCTGCATCAGAAAATGGGACAATTTTCGACGACAAAATTCCCCTAAGTCACAGAATAATGCAGATAAAATCTTGAGTGTACATACTGCAAGCAGTCTGGATATTGATATTGTTTTGGAATGATTGATTTGTGATAGGGTACATATAAAAATTTCATGCTTAGCTATTATTAGTCAGCATTATGAGAGAAAATCATTTTTACTGATTCCATAAATGCCAAGTTCCGGACGAATTGACGAGAATAGCTGACTACTCCATAGCCCAGCAATATACCTTGTTATACCGTAATCAACGAGAGTGCAGCGTAATAGCGACAGTAACATGTACTCCAACAGAATACGTACTAAAAAATTGATGAGTTTGAGGAACAGTCTAGTCAGCTCCAACTAATTAATTTTCACGCACGAGTCATTGTGTGGTATATTAATGACAAACCACAGGTAGGAAATAAAATTTGCAAAATACATCAAATACAAATAACTACAGCTTATAGAAAGTGCAACTTGTATGCTTTTTAAATACAAAACAGTGAATAGCGGCTGCAATACTACAGTTAGCTATATTAGTGTAAATGAAAAATGAGTAAAGTGCGAACAATAGTCACATTCGTTTTTTATGAAAAACTGAAAAGTTTCTGATTACGAAATAATTTAGTCATATTAGAGTGGACAAGTAGGCGTCGAAATTATATAATACGTGTAGTTTAATCATCTTTGTCACCTGAAACTAAAAATGCAATTTTTCTCTTCTTAAACCATCTCAACTGTATGCGTAGAATATTTCTGTTTTGCAAAATAGCTGTGGTCACTTTTGTGCTGAGACAGCAAAGGGCCAACAATTCTAAAATACTTACTAGTTACTAGTATGTATAATGCACCTTCTACATAGGTAGGCAACATTCACGCATCTCACAAAAACGCTGTTTTACGAAACTGCCAGAAAAGATAGCCAACGTCCTTCTACTGATAAATTACAAGACAGACTCAGAACAAAGGCTGAATGGAGTCTTCTATATCGTAAAATATAAAATTCATAAAGAAGACGGAGCAGGAGGATGTCCTGCTTTAATGGTTTGACAATGTAGGTGCACTTCCTTTCCATTTCCTCAGACAGGAATTTTTACAACATGTGCATCAGTGCGTATTGTTTGATTTTCCGTACTTGCTTTAGTGAATAAGCTCAAATAAATCTTTTTATGCTTACAAAAATTGCTTGCTCGTCACATTCCGTAAAACATTTAGGTCACGCTGTGATATTTCATTCGTTATTAATAAAAGAGAGATTTCACTTATTTTTTTCATTTACTAGTTATCTCGAATAATAGTAATCACAAGTCTTAAAGGAAAGCACGTTGTAATGAAATGAATGAGAGTTTTCATTCATCTTGGTGATGAAGAGTCTACCAATTTTAATATTAGTCCACTATCTAACCGTTTTCCTTTTACAGAAATTTCATGCAAATGCTATGCAGCGATATCTACCTACTTACTACTCTGAAAATTCGTTTCTAGTAGACCCGTAGGCGGATAGGCAACGCCTGGTTAGGATCTTATCTCTTTTTGCTGAAAACTACAGCTTGACGATAATCATTAGAACAAAAGCGTTGCCGAAAGTAAATTAGTTGATAGATGAATAATGAATCCTGATTTTATTGCACACATTTAGCTAAGTGACAAGTGTAGTTACATCCTCGAAAATCTTTTATTTAATTGAGCAGCCTCGAACTGCATGAATCAGAAATGCCTTGATATAATGCCACTTTAGCATCCCATAAAAATTCAAATACACCTTTCAAGTCATTAATCATTTTCCATTTCTAATGTTTCTTGCGACCTGAGTGAGTGAGTCAGAGTCGTGGACTAGAGAGAACCGTGGCAATTGCAAAACTTGCTAAGAAATGAAGTAACCCGGCGTTAGGTGAGGTGCTAGCCTAGGCGTACGAATTATACTCCGAAATTACATAGACGGAAAAGGGGAATAAACTCTGACACAATTTCTCAGCTCGGTGTGAAGAAAACAAATGAATAATTTATTAACAAGGTTGCATGAGCTCTACTATTTCATTAATTTTTCTTTTTTCTTCACAGCCACATTTATTGCAATTATCTTTTCGTATTAATTCCAACTGTTCCGCATTCAGTCAGTAAAAATGGTACGGCCTGGTCACAGCAATCCCGCCCGGTAGATTTACGCTTTCCTATACTTTTCGTCTAAATATAGTAAATTATTAAGCCGTGCCCTAATATCTCATATTTTTTTCATATCCTCACCCTTACCATGCAGATTTCAGCTGGCGAGTGACTATCATTTCAAATTAAGAAACTCCAAAGGAACCCTCATGGCGCAGGAAATTTTCGCTGAAACACTGGCAATTTTCTCCGTCCAATTTTTTTCGTGGCTTTTGACATTCTATAAGCTGCGCGCTGCGCCACAATCTATTATTATTTGGAGGAGTTTTCCCTACAAGAATATTTTATTAATAGGGCATAGAAAGCACTATCATAGTTCATTATACCCGTCATAAAAGATTGAAAGTGGCAGTTTGATATATTTATGGCCAGCCAACAGGAACAAAGTTGCCCGCAAAAAACTGTATTATGTAAACGCGTAAATCTTTCCGTCAGTACTATTTCAGCAAAACTATAATGCAAAAAAATCGAGCGCAGAGAGCACCACACATGTTAATTTAGACATCCCACAACCATCATTATTGATATACTGCATAATGCCCAAACTAGGCAAAAAAGTGAAACTGCTCGGCTGCTTGAATTGAATGTATTTTTTTCAAAGCAAACTCACCTCACATAACCGCCCAACCAAACTACTGCAACAATTCCCTTACACCAGCTATTACGTAACGAGCGAGCCAGTCTTTCATGCAAAACTAACTCGTCCAGTGAAAATTCGTGTTAAGAGATGAGAATAGGATAAGTATCCGAGAAGAGAAGCGGGTGAAGAGCGTTTTTGTGTATTTTTTGTATCTAAACTTCGGGTTCCTTTTGTGCTCCGCGTCACAGATTTCACTCTTACTAGTGAGTTCATTTTCGAGTCTCCTTTTGCATTATTATCAACCAAAAGCAGATCTTCATAGAAGAGGAGAATGTGAATAGTGTACAGTCGTACATTAAAAGGCTGACTTCACTCAATCTGAAGAGGAAACAGGAAGCATCCAGGGAGGAGTGGAAAATCTACACGAAACTCAAAGGTATACGGACCGCCGTTTTTTTATCAGATAATTTCCCTACGTATGACCAAATATAAATGTGACACTGTAAAACGAAGTGGATCTTAGAGACTTTCCCTTTGTAATCACCCTCACCATCATCATCATCATCATTCCAGCAATCATTAATATTATGCATCACAGCGGCGCTTGGGAATAGTGACAGGCGTCTCTAAAGAGTTCTGGAGTGAAGTAGGACTAGTGAGGAGTCACTCCGAATCCTGGTAACTTCACATAATAAGTTATTCCATGGGAAGCGTTAGTTGCACTTGGGTCCTATAATAAAAGCTTTAGACTTTAACTGTTTCTCCAGGAGCAAAGTAGGTTGAGCCCGTTAGGAAAATTATTGTGGCAGAGTAACTACTTATCGGCCCTGGGAATAGTTCGTGCCTGTGCCTCTCTCCTATCGCTTTTAGGCTGTACATGCCGCAGGATATTTTTGGAGCATTTCGCAGAATATCCAGTTCCTCCAGCCATGTATTTTAGCACTCATCATTAAATTAAAGTAAAACGCTCTTGCCGGAGACTACAAGCCGTAGCTACAAGGAGTAGCCTTAAAGCGTTTTCTAATGGCCTTTTTTGTAAGACAAAAAATGGCATCAGGGCTAGCTACTAGTATCTACTTCTGCTGATTCCTACATTTGCCTATGAACGGATAAAATGGATGAAATGCCCATATAAAGGCAGGTTAAAAATCCTCCACTAATAAAAGCTTCCATGGGTAAACGGCTGCAGCTATTATCGTGTCGCTTCTCACTCTTCTTCACATGTCTTTATTTCATTCGACATAAAAAAAAGGAAAGTAAAGGGAATAGGGAAGTTCTCTAGAGTGCACATGTTCCTTAGATATTGCCCATGCTGGATCATTTTTTCTAACGGTGTCCGTACTCAAGAGTTTAGATTATTCATCACTGTTACTGTTACATCTTGTACCTTCCCTGTACATGTGTCTTTTTTTCCTTTTAAAAGCAGCCGGGCGGATCGGCCTGTGTCCATTCCTTCATAATAAAAGACTGCAACGGAGAAACGGTGTGTGTGTGTGTGAGAGTTGTGCAAGAGTGGATTCAGTAGTGACTGACTGAAGGTATCGTAAAAATAAGATTTTTTTTGTACCTATAAGAGTTTCTGGTCATATAATAATGATAATAATAGAGATACGAGCATTAGGCATTAGTAGTTCGCGAATGAC
>JAHZND010001998.1:0-22437 GCA_027744115.1 Acrocyrtus sp. NNG-2020
GACGTACTTCCGGATACACTTATAAATGTGATATTTAAAAGGCGACGAAAGTATTTCGCTTAATTATCTTCACACGGATTTCGAAAAAATTAAGGTGAGTTGTATATTTTGAAAACACGGATAGAAATCCGATATCGGTGGAAGGACAGCCAAAGTTTACTAATATTCTAACTGTAAATTAATGTTTTTGATCCTGTTTGCAGATACAATTGTATTACATTTTACAAACGGGAGCAATTTATCAATTTATTTGAGTTCGACCACACCAGGGTTATATTTGCGAAATACACAGTTTAGACTGGACAAGAATTCTGAAACATCGTCTATTGCCTGCGCAAAATTTGTGGCTGACTTCCAACGTTAGACTCTAATTAGCTGCTGAAAGATTTCTGTCTCAAAGTCGTCTTTGTAAATATATTTTGCAGAAATGTCCATGGTAGATGAGTAAGTAAAAGTTTGACTTTTTAATATAACTAACGCTTTACTATAAAATAAAGGTGTAGAAATGACAAGACAAAGTGAAGTAGTCCAAAAGAGGCTGACCTGACTCACCTGACATCGATTGTTTAAAAAAATACATACATATTATACAAAATACATACTTCTTTATTTCAAGTTAATAGCTCGTATTTGATATTTGAGAGTTTTACCATTTGTGCCCTTACGCAATTGCATACTATTTGAGTAGTCCTGTTATACTTAGTTTTTTCAATCAGACAGTATTATTTAAAGAAAGATGTCAAAATTTAAATTACGTCAATCGAATTGCTCTATATCAACCAAATGAAATATGCAAGATGTTTATTATTAAGATTGATATAAGGCTCTTGAGAAGTAATCTTGTCAACATGAATCAATGTATCAATTCTTTGTATTTGTGTACTAACAAATTAGGTGTACAATTTTGTAGAAAATGGTGATGTATCGTTATAAAAAGTTACATAACTGTATTTTTCTTATATTAGAGTTGGTTAGTTGATATTCATTCATTCCACATCAATTAGAATCATTACTTGGAAATGAGTTTCAGCTCACTTTTGTAATATTCATTTTGTGTTTCAGTCTATTCTATTTAACTTTATCTACATAATATTGATAATAGTATATGTGTAAGAATTGATTCAATATTAATTTTGTTTGATCATGATTCTAAATTATGTATTGTTTTTGTTTTCTTTTCTCGCTTTCCCTTTTTGTGTTTTGGTCGCGCTATGCTTCTCCACGGGTGTTGTTTCGTCGAAAACAAAATGTAGTTGTTTTTTAAACCGTTTTAGCCTGCGAAAGCCAGGAGCAGCTCCTGATGACGATGTTGACGACGATGATGATTTGGTAAGTAAAGTCAAAGTAGCACTCAAACTTAACTTGGGAGTTGGGATGGACATTGATGTCAATGATGAAAGTGCGTTTTTTTAAATTTTAGACTCCTTTAGAAGTTGGACCCACAGAACACAGACTTCAGTATACTTATGGCCTATGGTACATCGGTAAAACAAATTACCAACAGTATGACCTAACCCTAAAGAAAATTGGGCGGTTTGCTTCTGTTGAGCAATTCTGGGCATTGTATTCACATTTAGTACGTCCATCTGATTTAAATTCTCCGTCAGACTTCTTTTTATTTAAGGATGGTATTAAGCCAATGTGGGAACATAAGGTAGATGATGGGTCATCTAACACAGTTAAAAATACTACAAATTAATTATTTGATTATTGAACGGGCATGTATTTAAATTTTACAATTTTTCTAATTTTAGGAAAACAGAGAAGGGGGTCAGTGGCTGGTAAGACTTAACAAAGGCTTGGCAGCCCGCTGCTGGGAAAATCTGATTCTTGCCATTTTAGGAGAACAGTTTGATGTTGGAGATGAGATATGTGGTGCTGGTGTGTCTATGAGGCAAAAGAAAGATTGTATTTCTCTCTGGAATCGCAATGCAGCAGACAAAGAAGTTACAGAGAAAATTCGAGACACTCTTAGAAAGGTTTTGAATCTGCCCTCTCATATAACGCTGGAATATCGATTTCATAAAGGTAAATAACTTTCATTAATTGTCCCCACCCCACATGTATTTAGGCAATCGCGTCCCCATAGTTCGATAATCAAAATCCCCGCTGTGCAACATAGACTGCTCCAGCAGATTTCACTCATGAATCTTCCGCCGATATCTATGCGGAATTATTTCATTCTCTAATTAACATATTCCTTTTCATAAAGACGTATTACAGTGGCTAAATACAAGGGACTCCAAAGACCCAGCCGAATCAAGAGAAAATTCGAGACACTCTTAGAAAGGTTTTGAATCTGCCCTCTCATATAACGCTGGAATATCGATTTCATAAAGGTAAGTAACTTTCATTAATTGTCCCCACATGTATTGAGACATCCCCTCCCCATAGCTCGATAATCAAAATTCTCGTTGTGGAACATAGACTGCTCCAGCAGATTTTGCTCACGAGTCTTCCGCCGATATCTATGCGGAATTATTTCCTTCTCTAATTAACATATTCCTTTTCATAAAGACGTATTACAGTGGCTAAATACAAGGGACTCCAAAGACCCAGCCGAATCCGGCACTTCTACTTCTCAAAGTAGTGGGATTGGAAGTGTTGGATCATCAATGAGCTCAGGGAGGCAACGTCCCTCCAGCCCCACCACAACAGATAGTATTCCTCCGAGATCTTTGGACAGAGGTGCCCCTGGCTTAAGTTCGGCAGCTGCCAATATTGGCTCTCATCGATAATCAGAGTTGTTCGTCTTAAGAGTTTCTTTCAGCAGTGATTACAGTAAATTCGTCATTCAGCGTTGTTTAATTCTATCAGTTGCAACAAAGCAAGTAAAAATGAATGTCGAAAAGAAATAAA
Source organism: Acrocyrtus sp. NNG-2020 (assembly GCA_027744115.1). Lineage (NCBI taxonomy): Eukaryota > Metazoa > Arthropoda > Collembola > Entomobryomorpha > Entomobryidae > Acrocyrtus > Acrocyrtus sp. NNG-2020. The sequence continues at coordinate 2,860 of JAHZND010001998.1, forward strand.
TACAAAAAAGAGTCGAGAAAAGCATGATCGCGTGTTGTTCTTTCTATCATCTTATTATATTCAGTACATATATAATGATATATTACAGATATTATACCCGTTTGTAACAACTTTTGTAACCCGGATTTCTACCTATGGAAAATAAAATATCAGGTTGCTATTCACATAGAGAATTGATTTTTATGATGCCCTACTAGTTTTTCATCTCGGATTAATCACCTTCAAAATTTTGCTTTGCTTTGCAAGATCTATCACCAGATAGCGAGATGCATGTAAGTGGGTGAAAGAAAAGAAAGCACATTTTATTGAAACATTTCTATGTATACCTATCAAGATCAAGCAAGGCAGCTAAAACTTCCATGCTCCATCCTATTTTGATGTCTCAGCTCCGCGTGGATGTTTACGTTTGCTCAGTTGAAGTATTACACTTGCTGCTTTCTGCTTCCCCCACAGAGCTGATAAAATCACCCGGCAAGAGCTTGTTTTCTGTAAAAAAGTATCGTGCTATATGTAAGTGCATAATAAACTTTCAAATCTTCACAGACAGAACCTGTACGAATATCCACAGTTCTGTTCGTCCATACATTGTACATGGCATGCCATGATTACTCTAGTCTAATTTGTGTCATTTTGTCATTTTTATAAATACCAGTGCCACCTAAATTATAAAACGTGATGTGCGGTATTTGGTGCTGTATTTCTAGATTGTCGGGGCATTCTGTAGAAAGTTGTAAAGTTTATTTAGGGGACGCAAGTGCTGGAACTCTTTGTTCGCCATGTGCTTCAGTTTCTCATGGAGAAAGTCCGAACGACGTAATATTTACATTTCATACATCATGCATTTTCAAATCTTGAATTATTGAATACCTGCCAACATTTAGGGCAATTGGTTCTTAGATTACAAATTGAAGTACTTTCACTTCTGTTTATGCATCTGTTTAGCCCGTTGCCGTCGTCAACTTTCAAAGGGAACTGATTTCGAGAAGGGGACCCGATGCAACACATATATATTGCTGCGGCTTAACGGATGAGCTTCAAATTCACCTGGAAAGTCATGTCCTGTGGACTCAGGGAGAAAGGACTTATCAGCAGCCGTTTACAAACTCGGAAGGAAATAAGCTGATGATCTATAACGGGGACATTTACTCATTCTCGGGACCGGAAGTCCAAGATAGCATTCATGACGGCTGCCACTCGTCTAATGACGGATACAGACTGTTCAGGCTACTAGAGCAAAATTACGGCGATGAAGCGGCTATATGTAGGCTCTTAGGAAAACTTCAGGGACCATTTGCGTTTATATTTTTAGACAAGGAAAGTAAATGTTTGTGGATTTACAAGAGACTTTTTTGGAAAGGAAAGTTTACTTTTTAGTTACGAGACATGTCCTTCTTGTGATACTGTATTATCGTGGAATATTTCGTCTGTAAGTGTGTATAAAAATGTTCTCGAAATTCCGGCATCATCTGCATTCTGTATAAACTTAAAAACGTTTTCACTGAAACGCTTTCCGTATTCGCATTATCGAAAAAATGTCGTCGAGTCAGAGATAGAATTTTTAACTGCTTTAAAAAATTCCGGATTAATTGCGGAAGTTAGTGATCCCAGTAATAATATTGACCTTAATTTTAATTGTTCGTTAAAGTCACTGGAGAGTAATGAAGTTGCTTCTCAGAATGATATATTAGTTTCTTTGATTAACGAGGCTATTGGAAACGGAAATGTGTCTAGCGAGGAATTTTTAAGGGGTAGTCTGCAACCACTTTCTGCTTATATTGAGCAGTTTTTGACGTGTCTCAGGAAATCAGTTAAGAGAAGAGTATCCGTACTACCACCATATTGTAAAAATTGTTTGATGTTGTACAATAATCAAAGTAATTCCGAATTTGTTAGTGAAGTAACATGTGAGCATGCGAAAGTCGGTGTCCTGTTTTCCGGAGGACTAGACTCTACGGTACTTGCGTATTTGGCGGCTGAGGCGCTTCCAACAGGCTCTACACTGGACTTGATAAATGTTGCCTTTTCAAAAAATGATAACTTTAGCAATATTCCCGATCGCGAAACATCGCTAGCGTCTTATAAAATGTTGAAGGAAAAGTTTAGCTCGGAAGGCAAAAAAATAAATTTAGTCCTAGTCAACGTTAGCAAGCCAGAAGTAGAAGAACAACGGCATAAACGAGTAAAATACTTAATATTGCCACTGAAAAGCGTACTAGATGACTCCGTAGGCGTCTGTCTCTGGTTTGCGGCACGAGGGAAAGGATATCTGCACGCAGAGGATGGAGGTGCTATGAATAGTTACGCTTCTCCTATTAGGAACGTATGTTGATTTTCTAGCATCCCGATGTGATCTTTGGGTCAAATGCTGTCCCGTTAATGTGGGTCCCCTTGGATCAAGAGGAAGTGGCGAAAAGTTAGTGTTACGTGCGGTAGCAGCTAAACTGTTTGGAGATCCTTATCTGTCGTTGGCTTTATTTCCGAAACGTGCAATGCAGTTTGGCAGTAGAATTGCAAAGCTAGAGAATTCTAAAGAGAAGGGCGGAGATTCCTGTCAGAGGTTGCACTGAAACAAAAAAAACTCAAGTGATAAAGGATCGAAATTAAGCGTGAATTTTTGTATTAAGTCTTTTAATGAACGTTCTAACCTGAGTAGAGCAGAAGTGTATATAGAGGAAAGTAAACTTGTTAAGATGCTTCCTATCCTTCATTATGTTACGCTCGCATAAGTGGAAATAATTTATACGAGGCAAGTTTAACTTTTTTGTTTTATTTGCATAAACAGAACAATTACTATTTCCGTACGGCTCTGTGCCCATGCTCCTCATACACACTTCAGACTTGATATCTTCCAAATTGATATTTTTGACGTTTGTAACAGTTCAATAAATCTTTTCTGTTTTTGTAAAAGAAGATTTGTACTTTCGTTAATAAAATTCTTTCTCCACAGCTATTTCTCAAGATATGTGTGAAAAAGTGAAATTATTATTGCGTCATGCTCCATGCATTCTGTCTGTCATAGAAGTTAAAAAGTAGCATATACTTTTTAACTTCATTCCTCTCCTCTCATTTCCTTGCAAACAATCTGTGCTCACCATTCTTCCTCTTCCTATTCCTACCTCTCTTTTTTTTCTTTGATGCAGTTTTAAGCATTTCTGAGATTCCTGGAAAGAAGCCTAGAGCTCTCCTTTGCGGTTACGCATACTTCCACCTTTCCTCTTAGCTCTATTCATTTTTCTCTTCGATCTGGTACTTTTCTGCTCGCTGTAAATTCTCCGAAGGAAGAGAATGATCGTGTGGGGGAGATGACAAATGAGTTATGAATGTGATTCTGTTCCTTTGAAACGTGCTTCTGTCTTCTCCCCCTTTTTCCTTTATCCATTTAGGCACCAGTTGGATTTGGATTAGCGAGGAAAAAGTACATTAGAACTTGTCTTGAGTGAAGTCACGAAACTAAGAAAGGCAAATCACATTAGTCTGATGAGTATAAAATGAAAACAATGAAGTGGATGGGGAATAATCGCCTCGCATCGTAAAAAAAATCCTTTACAAAATTACACCGTTTCAAAATGTAATAGAGTTTTGAAAAGGATTTTTCCTGAGGAAGTATGTATGTGAATGCTTAAAAGTAGTTCCATTGTGTGGTGCTGCTCAAATGGTTTTTTTGTCTACCGACTACCGGACTCATTTTTATTTGTTGTTACAATCTACCACTCAAGGGGAGAATTGCATTAGACACTTTTAAAATTACGGCTCCTCTCAAGACATTATTCCTCTCCTTCATCTTTAATAAGAATGGAATTATCTTGTGTTATTTCTCCGTGTCGGCAATACTTTTGTTTAGACACATGGAAGCTTATAGAGCAGTTTTGCTTTTTTGGTTGTATGCGAGCATGCACTGTGGTAGAAATGAAATAAAACGATAAAACTGAGATAACCAATATTCATCAATTAGACATGGAAATATTAAGACCGGAAAGAATAAGCTATAAATAAGAATTCGTGTGCCAAAACGAAATTGCTTTGAGTTGGGTTGACTTTTGGCACGAGTCCACCCAAGTGCCGTTCATCTGACAAGATAAGACGAGGCAGCGTTTCCCGTCCTGTAGAGGATTTCCCTGTATCAAGATTGCTGGGAAAGGGGTAATGAAATATTTTGCTTACTTAAGTGTTCTTCAAAACGGTTTTCTCAGATAACTACTATTTCTGTATTGGATTGCAGGAGATACACCAGAGTCTGCAACTGTTTCGTCCATGATTTGTGTTTTCATATCAAAACTGACTTGAAATGGAAGTAAATGAATGCATGTGTTTTGAAAATACTTCGGCCCAGTAAAAAACGGCTAAGCTACAGATTCTCGTACAATACCAGTGTATATGATAACTTATTGCTGTAGGATTAGTCATCTATTTTCCACTTTCAACTCCCATATGGATTTCGTATGCTAGATTTTTTGTTTAGTTTTTAGCCCAAGCGGGGTCTTCCCAATCCCAGGTTCCCATATTTTTTAATTTTGCATTCCTCTTGGAAGCACACATCATGCATGAGGCATGTCATGTTGACTTGACTCGTTCTGTCTTTTCTTTACTTGGAATGGAAAAATATTAAACGTTTTTGTTTATATAAGTTAATGCTTTCTGGCGTACTCTGCAACACACAAACTTGCACAATTTTAAGTTAAACCCATGAACTTTTTTAGTCGTTCGCCCTATAGCCTTGTACGCGGTAATTTTATTTTCTAATTACCTAGGAAGGATGAAGACTTTTGCCAGAATCGCTTTATTGTTGCAAATTGGCCGTGATCCTTCAACTAACCAATTCATCACTTGAGCTTATACTTATTGCATGAAATTAAGGATATGCACGTTTTAGAGTATTCCCAGTGAAGAGAACAACGTAGCTCCTTTATTGCAATTTAATGATCCCATTCGACACTCATTTCCTTATTAATTTAAGACCTTATAATTACAACTAGTCTCTGGAGAAAGAGAAGAAGAGAATTAGTGAAAAAACTCTTTAGTGGCTCCTCAAAAGAATTCCATGAATAACCAACTGCTCCAACTTTCATAATAATACCATCTTCCTCCACCATTTTTTTATCTACATGGCAAATTATGCTTTCTAGAAAAGGGAAATGTATGAAAGTGAAGCAATGCGTGCTATTGTACGGAAGAGTTACAATAAGTTGGCTTGGCATAGTTTGGAGCTGTGCAAAGCTGAACACTTTCCGTCTTGTTTCATATGCGATGTCAAGGAGTAACATGAGATGATCTCATTTCGATATAGAAAGCTTTATATTTTAGCGAAAAACTTTTTTTTTGTTTTACTGTGCATTCTTAAGTGAACCCGACTCCGACTGGGTTTACTTATAAATAATGACTTAGAGCAATTAAAACCAGTCATTTGCAAAGACAATGAAATAACATGTACATCTTTGGGGCTTCACGTCTTTCAAAATCTTGAGAGGTTCGTCATTAAAGCAGTATTCAAAAAGCCTACTGCATAATACATGTAGGCACTTACTCCACTACGTTTACCTATTATTGTGAGCAGCTTCCAAACTATTTCTACTACTACAACAAACACAGCACATTCATTGAAAGCACTTTTTTCTAATCTTTTACTGCATTCCCATTCGGTACAGTGCCAGCTATTATAGTTAACTTCCCCACAACATCCCCATCCGTACAAATGGCATTCCAAGTAGTGCGAAATGTATGAAATTGAAAAAGTGATGTATAAAAGCTCCACTACGGAAAAGTAGTGTGCTTTAGAATAATAAAAATTCTAGTAATGTAATGAATGCAGTTTTGTGTTTTTGCCTGTCTTTTCAAATGCTAATATAATATTAGATGCACTCTTGAAATATCCCCACAACATGGCAGGATTATTTCCAAACTGTCTCTTACTTTAATAATGCGCTCTATGTGAAGTGTCTATTTTAAGTGGCTTACACACTAATGCGCGCATCCAAGTTAAAAATAGCTAATTTCCTCTTCGTTTTCCTCCTTACACTATCCCTACCCGAATCCATCTCGCTCCTCTTCACTCAAATTTTTTTATCAAATGAATGCATAATAATAACACAGAATGTACAAGGGAAGGGAGAATGGAACGTGTGGTGTGGTGTGGTGCTCCGAAAAACGGATGTGAAAATGGAAGATCATCTCCTCATCTTTTTCCGTTTTTCCTTGCTCAGGCTTTCTGCTACGAGAAGCTATCAAGTTGGAACTGAAAGGAGAAATGAAGAGGAGGTGCATGTGATGCGTTTTGTTGGCTGTGTGATGATTCCCCTGTCGTTGTCTCTTCCAATTTTCTGTGTGTCTCCGACTCTTGGGTGCTTGCTTGTTCTCCTTCCTCTTTTTATTTCGAGCATTTTAAATCTCGAGATCAAACAAAGTTTTTGCTTTCCTACTTCGGCTTCATTGAAATGATAAGAAAATACGAGCAGCAAAGTGCTATTTTATATATTGCAGAGTAAACTATTTAATCTTATAAAAACACCCGCCGAACTCTATAGCCATTGCATTTCCCACTACTAATCATCTTCGTTTCATACTTTTGAGACCAATGTCCCTTGAGACGACTTACAGAAATTGTACGCAATTTCAAACCAAAAGATACGTGCGAGAAGTAGATTTTAAAAGCCTAGTAATAAGGATGTCGTTGTCGCTTAACGGAAAGAGCATTTTTTCGTGAAAGTGTTTTCAGAAAGTACAAAATATCTGTAATATAAATGCTGAAGTAGCACACTTCGCAAAAAGGGAAGTGGTAGTTGGGGCACTGTGAGATGTTCTCTTTAAAACAATAAAATGAAGACGGTGAATCAGTTCTAACAAAAATCTAAGTGACTTTAACTGCTATGATCTGTGATCTTTACATTTTCCCAAGATGAAATATAGGAAACGGCTTTACTTGCAGTGCTTTTGCTGGAGCTCCCGCATGATAATGTCTAGTGCACCAAGCTCAACAAAAAAGAGCAGAAGATCTTATTGTTCCTTGGATGTTATTTCCCTGCTTGCAACGTTTTTGCTAGTGCCACTTTCACAATGCAATTTTCTGTTACTGAGAACAATTGTCAGTGTTGATGCAAGAGAACTTACTACACTTAGTCCTCGCGTGGTATTCACGAAACAAGGGGCTGTCCAAGGATTCCTCGGCCCCGGTGATGTGGGGGCACACTATCAGCCGCAGACCGACGGCACCTACGCGTTTCGGCATTTAAGTGGAAGACCAGTTGTCGAAGTTTGCTTTCATTAATACCCATCATAGAAATACTTTATTTCAAAACTTGGAACTATATTAGGTATGTACTTATAATTGAGCTAATTTTCGCTTTTTAGATTTATAAATCCATTCCATACGCATCTCCGCCGGTTGGCAATCTTCGATACGAGAGCCCCACACCGCCACCGATACGACACAGAACGGACGTTTACAATGCAAACGTAACGAAACCTGCATGCCCTATTTCCTACATGCAAGTATTAAACCGTACAAGTGTTCCAGGAGATCCCATTCGTGCCTTAAAGAAAACAATGGAACTGGAGGCAGACGATTGCTTATATCTTGATATCTACCTGCCATTAAATAGTAATTCAGTAAAAAATCTATTTTCAAAATCATACCCAGGCAGCAAGTAATTCTTTCTCGGTCTGCTTACCCAAGCATTGAGAACGCTTGAAAACTCTATTGTAGCTCTTTATGATCACATTACAGGAAACAAAGATCTTGGGACAGGGTTACCTGTTCTTGTGTACGCAAACTCTCAAATGGATGATCCTGAAAATCCATTTGACGGAAGTAGTATGGCCGCTATAGGAAATATTGTGGTTATATCCTTCCGGTACCGTGTTGGTGTTCTCGGCTTTGTACGGCCTGGATACACTGATGACATTCGAGCCAACTTTGGCCTTTGGGATCAGTTAGCAGCACTTCAATGGATAAAGGTTGGTAGCACTACTACTTGACAAAAAGGCTTATACCAAGATCTTTACGACTAAATTTTATTTGTTTGTAGTAGGGTTAAGTGTTTGCTTTATCTGCGGCTTGAAAAGCTGTCGGAATGATGATAGCGATGGTTTTTTCGTGCACATATCGTTAAAGATTCATTATGGGGGTTTACAAAGCAAACATAATTTTGAAACGATTTTACTGCCGTTTTATGCCTTTCAAAGCATGAATGGAAATTTTTGAAATGAGTTGTAAAGTGAGAAGTGGATTTTTTACTCATGAAGATGTTTTCCTTTGATTTCATCTAGGAAAACGTAGGGGAATTCGGAGGAGATCCGAACAACATTTGTCTGTTAGGTAAGGAAAAGATCGACATGGGCAACATTGTTTTTATAAAATACACAAAAGTAGCATAAATACCTATCCACTTCCTACCATAGAATAATGTGCTGACTGAAAACTATTCAGACTTATTTATAATTTCGCAGGTCATGATTTAGACGCAACGTTGGCGGGCTTAATTTCGCTTTCACCGGTATCTCAAGCATACAACGGTTAGTCAGCTATAAAGCATTTTTCTTAACTTTCACGAAACGGTTGACTTGAAACTTGACGTGCTTTTTTGTGGTTGCACTAGGTCTCTTTCATCGTCTTATTCTTTTGAACGGATCTCCATTTTCGCCGAATAGTATCAACCATCAACCTACAAAGACAACGGTATTTAGACAATAAAATTTTTGTTTCAAGCTGATACAGACTACTTGTTTACGGTCTTCCCAAAAACAAACTTTAAACTTTTCAGTATCACTTGGCTCGTAACTTGGGATGTCCTGGTGTGGGTGAAGTCGCCAACTGTTTCCGTCGTGCACCCACTCCGCAACTCTTCACATCTGCGGAAAGTATCGGAGCACAACTCTTGACGTATCCCTTTGCTCCTATTGCAGACGGGACGCTAGTGCCGGTTGATGTCAGTCGAGAGGACCAAAGAACGAGTCCTACTGTACTAGAAATGCTAACTAAATATGACCTTTTATGTGGCCTGAAGAAAGGCCCTGTTCTTCCACAAGTAGGGAGACATGCCTTAATGAACATTGACTTAACCAGCTTTGTAACGGCAGCGATAAAGCTAACTATGAAGCTGGAGAGTGATGTTGAGCCAACAGATATGCTGAAGCGGGTACACTCACCAAATATTTTATGATCAAACATTGACTTAACCAGCTTTGTAACGGCAGCGATAAAGCTAACTATGAAGCTGGAGAGTGATGTTGAGCCAACAGATATGCTGAAGCGGGTACACTCACAAAATAATTTATGATCTGTGGCTATAAGCGCAAGCGCTACGTACAATTATAATAGCTAGTAATTTTTCTTTCGCCTTTTTATGGTAACGCAGGAAGCTTTGAAAGCTATTACGGATGTGTATGGGCTATCTCCTACGATGACAGAGGTAGTCTCTGACTTTCTTGTGGTTTATCCTATTCATGACTTGCTGAAAATACATTCTAGCAATACTCCAAGGAATACTTTCTTCTACATCTTTAAGGACTTTGATCCACTCCGGTTGAATAAGGTTGGGAAATACAATGTACAAATATTATCAAAATAAAGCACATTTATAACTTTGTTCAAAATACCTATATTTTGTGCAATATGATTTTGCAGAATAGCGAACTATCCTATATCTTCAGCAACAAAGTGTACTACTGGAAGTATCACAACACAATCCCTGACTACAGACATCTTGTACAGGTTGCTCGGACAGAAGAAATTGAAACCAGGATATGGGTTTAATGCCCCACTACCTGATCTGTACCCGTTTGTGGTACTAATTAGCTTGCTGGCGAACTTTGTTAGAAGCGGGTACAGAGCCTTTTGTTCTTTTAATTGGTAATTGTCCAAGATAATCTACAACAAACTTACAGCAAATTCACATTTTATCTGAGCAGAGATCCAAACGTAGTAGATCCACATGAAAGATTTCCAAATCAAGTGAAGAAGCCATGGCCGAAGTTTGAGAAAAACACGGGGCGATATTTAGAACTTGGTTGGAACAATTTATTTTAGACGAATACCACATATTAATTAGTATGTAGTATGCAAACTTGACGATTACTGTTTTTGAAATTACGTAGGCAAAGAAGTTGAATTCCCATCGGCTTACAGAAAATTACACTTAAACTTTTGGGGACGCGATTTTCCCGAAGTTTTGAGAATTGCTGCCAATCAGTCTGCTCCAACATATCCGGACAGTTTTGATCGATTTCCTCCGTACTTTCCACCAAGGCGGGAGGACTCTGACGAAGACCAAGGAAATTTCAGAAACCCTTCCCAGTATCCCCCATCAGGAATGAATGAGGACGTAGTTGAAGGCGAAGGAGAAAAGGATGAAAGTGTTCTTTCAGGAATAAAACAAAATACAGTTGTTCTAATGGGATCGCTCCTCCTTCTCTTAAACTTTCTTTGCTTCATCGGCCTGTTTTATCAAAGGGAACGACTGAAGAAAACTGAAATTCAGCTGCGAAGACGCTTCCTGGATTCACACAGACCAAATCCGGAAGCAAGTCAGGAAATGGATACCGCTTCCAGCTTTGAAAGAGCTATACCTATTCATAGCGGAAATCATATTCCACATGGTGGGACTCCAACAAGAGATGCTATGTCTGAAACAGAAACAGAAAATGGATTTGGCCCAGATTTTCTTGGACCAAACTATGACCCACGGACCAAAGTGAATAGATGGATGAATATGCAAAATGCACATGGAGCTATGCTCAGTAAAGATAACAGTTTTGAAAACCCTAGTCCGTCCTTTAGTGACTTTCACATGGTAAACAGAAGAAATACGGATATGCCAGACCCTTCGATCACAGTGCTCCCCTTGCCTCCTCCACTTCAACCATCCATGGTGCCTCATCACCACCTTCAACATCAGCACCCTCAGCATCCTCAGCATCACCACCATCCTCCTTTGCATATTCAAGTGACGTCTTTGCAAAGGAACTCCCTCCCCCACAAAATGATGCCTTTGTATGATCATCCTCCTCCAGTACAGATTCTCCCACCTCTCCCTTATCAAGAGCCCTTCCAGCCTTCAGCTAGTTTAGTGAGTGATATACCTTACGCCGACTCCCGAAATACTTCACCTTTGACCATATCGTCTCCCATAGGATATTCAAATGCGCCATCACTGAACAGGCGTGATCCATCCAAAGTACTTGGTCACGTGAGTCCTCAACCCGGCTCCCATTTCCTTAACTCTCCCACTTCTAGTACAAATTTGTCGGATCAGCATCAACGATCACTGCCACCAGTTGCGGGACCCAGCAGTCCAATTCCCGTAGCTCAGTCCCCTACAAAATCTCTGACTCTCCCGAGATCATCCGACCAAAGCAAAACTCCTAACAAGCGTACCTCAGTAATAATAGTCAGAGACTTAGATCCTATTGACACTGAGCTTGAGATGTCAGAACCTAAGCTAGTTCCGGTTAAAACGGGTACTCTAAAGCGATCCGTTGGGGTTGATACGGGTCATGACGGATCTCCTGCACAGAAGGAAGGAAACTCTTCTGACAATCAGCATAACCATAAAAGAGCATCTTCGCAAATAAGGGTAACATTTTCGGAAAAGGTGTAAAATCATAGATTTAAGAATTTAAAATACAGACAGTAGTATAGGTAATTCACAGTCAATAAACTTTTTAAGTCAAGTAGACTTTTGGAAATTAGTGATAAGTTGCAACAAATTCGTAAAACAACTATTTAGTTGTAATGTAGTTATGAAAAGCAGATTTGCAAAAAAGATAGGTGAGTGAATTGCAATTTTAATTTTAAAGATTTATTACAACTATAATGTCAACGACAAGCACGGTTGCTTCAAATTGACAAACTTGATTGATGCACTCGCGCACTAATTATGTGTCACTATGCTAGAGCATAAGAGTAGGGTTAATATATTCTGTTATGGTGTTTGTCCGATGGCTATACGTAACAATCAGTAATGTTAATATAGATTTGTAGTGTTTTATGTCAACATGTTATGTAACGGTCTTATCATTTTAATAGAGATTCTATCATGGGCAATTTTTTAAAAGCTTTATTTTCTATCTTGAAATAAAATGCAATTAGTTTTGCAACTTGCAGTACTCAATAAGAAACACCAACGAAATGGATTTTTAAACTCATTGTAAAGTCGCGATCCTATGAACTGTCGCATTGCCGCCATATGGGAAAATGAAATTCTCGATAAAACGATTGCGATGAACTCATGACCACGAACTCCTAAAACTTATAGATAGTGTGAATGAGCAATAATGAGCATACTACTTACACTGTGCACCAACACAAAAATGAAATTAAAAACACTATAATTGCATAACCTTGATTTGATTCCCTTGGAATGGCTGAAACAAAGCAGTACATTAAACTAATGGCATTGATTTCTCTCTCTCCTTATGCCTCCGTTCCGTACACCGTATGAAGACAAACCGCAAAAATCATTTTAAGTACCTACTTACATACGTATCTACTTGCCTATCTGTCAATTCAAATTGTCAATTTTGAATGTTCATGGTTCAAAAGTCGGCTCGTTCCAAAATTCATTCAAGGTCATCTTTTCTCAATTTCGAGAGGGATGATGAAGTACGTTGAGAAAACAAAGCTGAAAAAGATGTGAAACAAAGAAAGATTCCACTACAAGATTCCTTTACAAGCTCATATATGCATTTGATGTGCTGTTTGCACTTTGCAATCTTTGAAGCCAAGTGACGGTCACTGTAGCTTTATTATACGGCCATGCCACCGTCTCGCTTTCATTGAAACAGAAACAGCTAAGGTGTAATTTTCGACATGCCAAAATTTGTAATCTTATGGTGAATGGTAATGTATGATGTACACTGACTGAAGTCTAGGATATTGTGTTTTTCCATGTCTTTAGTGGTGCTATTACAACAATTTACATACGAAAGGGTAATATGTGGACGTGAATACAGACACAGAATGCAGTTTCACTCGTCCAGGATCACATTCGATAGAGAACAAAGCATCCAGCTGGGTTCTCTTGATCCTGCACGTGTGTTTTATATCACTGGAATTTACTGAACTTGTTTCTCTCCAGAACGCCTAATTGCAAACAATGGGCGTAATACAAATATTGTATCAACACCAATACCTATCTAAAGAGTAACTTTATTTCTCTGATTTGTGAGTCGGCATAAAAGGCAGTTAATTACCAATTCCTGTTTGAGGAGTATGAATACAATAGAGTTCAATTAACTTGACATAATGCGACAGAAAAGTGCACAGGCAAAAAATGTATTTAACGAAGGAGAAGGAGACAGTGTTCCGGAGGAGGAGAACCGAAACAGAGCTGCAATGAAAGCAGATATCGCTGGGATGCTACGTCTATCAGGTAGACACAACTTTATATATACATATAGTAAAAACTACTTAATAAAATTTTTAATTTAAATTAATTTTTAGCATTTTACATAAACGTGAAAACGTCACATGTACTGGCACTTGTTCGGTGTCAGCAATCATTCATGCAAGTGCTATTTTCATACGTCAATGTACCTACATTTGACAAGGTTCTTTATTGCCTCGTTAACTGTTTTTTAACTAACTAATTATATAGATGTGGTATTTACAATGTGCGTAAAACATGATTGTGACGACACTTTGCGTACTTTTTCTAATACTTGATCAACATTTTAAATTCTGTTTGTTAAAATAATACATGTGCTAATATGCTAAATGTGTTAGCTCTGGATTCCCCTGTCAGCTAACTCAAGTGGGCGAAATATTGTACTACAGCTCGCTCGTTATCTTATCAGCTATTTTGTCAACCTTCACGCTAATCGGGTGCATTTGAGATTGGTTAGTGAAACGATGCTTTTAACANTGGGGTTCTTTGTTGGGTTTTAGACGTAGAAACTCTATTATTTGGCATAGTACCAGGAAGGGGTCGGGCAGACTACGTCTGGGGATTTGAACTATAGCTAGTGGGGGTCAAATTTCCTTTGGAGTTCCGACACTTACAGTTAATACCCCAATAATGTAGTTTAAACCTGTTTATCTCATATCTCGTACATCTGCGCGTCCTTTCAAGATAGAGGATCCCTAAATTTATATTTATTCACCCTTTCATTACCTATTTGCATGCTCACAGTTTGATCTAAGTAATCATAGCCTGCCTGTCTCACAAGTTAGTGTTAACAGTTAAGTACTTTAAATTATACCCTTGGTACTCGTAAAATTTCAGATGCTCCACACTTTGAATAAAGTTTTTTGTAGATCAAGATTTCCGAAAAGTTATATTTAACACCAACAACCTCAGCGTGTCTAAATTTAGCAATATTTTACGACTCTGCGCAGTATACAATGCAGAATGTAGAGTATAGGTAGCTTTTTGTAGCTTTAAAGCAAAGAAAGTTTATGAGCTGTAGGTGTTCAGTGTTCACACACACAGGTCACGCAAATATCAGACACACTGTGGCATTTAGATTTTACTCGGAGAATTTGTACAAAAGTCAAGAAATAATAATAAGTAAGAGAATTATTTCATGCATTTTTTGGTGAAAATGTCATATTAGGCACATTTGTGCAAAAATCTAAAAATGTGATTATCTAACTTATTGGAGTTATTATAATTTACTCTTATTTAATTTTCAATTAGTAAACAAAGCTCTTCTAGCATTTTTTGTTTTATTTGTGATAATAGTGAAGGATTCACTGGTCATCGCTGTTCTTTCCTTGCTGGCCACCGTTTCTTCAATGGCAGTAGTTGGAGCTACCACAATTTCTCAGAGCATATTGTGCTCCGCCTTTGTCACCTTTTGCCTGTTTGCTACTCTCTTCTATTTCATCGTCAACGCTGCAGCCCGTTACGTTGTCTACATAGCGTTTGGAATCCTATTCGGAATTATTTTTCCAGTGAGCCGCCGGCGACAACGAAGAGCCATCGCGAAGATATATGACAGTGATAAAGCAGAAGATCAAGATTAAGCTAAAGTTGAGATTAATTACTAGTAACCTAACAAATGTACTTGTGATTGCCGATTGCCTATTTGCCATAGTATGTACCTATGTATTACCAAAGGATTGGATGTGTGGGATGGAGTTGGAATGTAAGTGGAGAAAGAAAAGGGTTAATATAGTGCCTCGAAGAAGTTTTCCTAAGAGTTACGTGCCTGGAGCACACCTGTCATGATACTATTTTTAAATATTTTTTACAAGCAAGAACTATAGAATGAATGAAAGTAAAGTAAACATGTTAATTAAGCTTAAGTAGTTAACTGAAAACGGAGAAATCTCCGAGGGCCAAAGATTTTCATGTTGTAACAAATGCAGCAATAAAGCCTAACAATTTTATTATAATTAACTCTTGTTATAATTAAATCTGTTTGGGATAGAGTATGTGTATATATGCTGTGAGTAGTCTGGCGTCAGGTCATTATTATAGGTGTAAACGTTATTAAAGTTGTGAGCAAACGGAGGTGGCACAGCTTGCACTTTCAGTGACTCTGGCGTAACCAGAGACGAGGCAGTTTGATAAGCCTGTCCTTGAACTTGAGCTGTGTATTGTATTGACGCTGGAGCTGTAGTACTTGGACTGGCAATAACTAGAACTGGAGGTGGTGTGGTGCTTGAAGTGATGATGACTGGAGTTGGTGGAGTATCTGTGGTGGTTGGCGTGTCAGCCAGACCCAAAGATTCCCAAAATCGAATAGCATACTGTCGAGGCTCGGGAATCATCACCAAATTTTGATTATCAATTAAAAGGAACTGTGGATCCTTTCCGTGAAAATTTGTAGGTTTCCACATCCTCACAATGTTTCCATTTTTGTTCAGAAAAGGCGTCCTGAAAGACAAAGAAATACATCAAATGATTTTAAGAGTCCATCCATAGTAATAAAATATAGTACCAAACATAAAGACTACCTTTCCCTGGCAAAATTTGACATTAGATTGATAAGGACTCTGGACATATCGTAACTTGATGTTCCCATTGAAAGTGGCTCATAATTAAATGTACTGTTAAAATATAATCTGTAAAGCAAAGTAAAGTCGATTCAGTTAGGTAATTATAATTCAGTTTCATTCTAGGCTGAGGCTCCACGCTCCAGTGTTTTTGACAAATAAGTTAAATAGGTAGTTTACATAGTCACTTACGCATTGTCACTTGCATGACCAACTCCGTAGTCGAATGAATTGGTACCTTGTCCCCCCAGGGAAGCCTGGCTCCGAAAGCCAAAGAGGGACGCATACGTAGGGGCAACGCGCGAATGTAATTTTACTGCCCTGTGAATACCAACTCTAAAGTATCTGTCTGAAACTAACTGTTGCAAAATCATATTTAGTTGTTAAATAATTATACAATCGTGTAAATATTAGTTGAACAGATACAAAAAAGCTGATTCGATTACTTCACTGATAGTCCTTATTGAAGTGTCTGTCGGAATTGGGCCAAAAGCTCCAAAATATACATCGCGAATTTTTGCAGTTATAGCGCTAGCATTTTGGGCCGTATACCAATAATCTAGTATCAACGGAGCATATTTGTTAAAGTTCATGTGATAGAAGGGGATTCTACCAACATGTTTGAACGCTAGTGCGAATGCTTCTCCTTCATGAGTCGTTTGGCTACAAATCCATGGCATTTGGGAGACGTGATTATTAGCGTATAAGTTTTCTGGCGTGTCTGACAGGAAAGCGGTTGGACTCAGCCTTTCGACAACGGGTGCAAACAGAATGGGTGGAAATGTCATGAAATCCTGTCGATTAAAATTAGCAAGTTACAGTGACAGAATTGTTTTTACAGAATTTTCAAGCAACAATTACGCCTACGTATAATCTCTGTTGTTGGTGAAGCAAAAAGTATGGATTTGTAGCTCTGAAGCAGTCCATTAAAGCACGACTTCCTGCAGTCGTAGGGCATCCTACATTTTCTGCCAAACGTCTGGTCAACCGAAGACTCCTTGCTTCCGTATTCACTGCCCAATGGTTCATAGCTGTTCCAGAAGATGAGATTGCTGATGTAAATAAATTTTTGGAAAGAGGTGACATCATATGCAGATGAACGGCTGCTGCTCCAGTAGACTGACCCTATGAATGGGTTTGTGATTACAAACAACGTAATTAATTTTCATTTAATAGTTTTAATTTTTTTACTAATGTGGAGAAAAAATTTACCATTAGAGTTATCTTCGAGGGATCTCCACCAAATGCAGCTATATTACTATGAATAAAGTTAAGCGCTACTGCCTGATCTTTCAAACCATAATTTCCTGGGCTCTCTTCGTCGGCAGATTGAGAGAAAGCCTGATATTCGAGAGATCACACTGAATGAAGTTCACTTGGAAAAGATTACGATAGGAAAATTCTCCGAATAAAAGCACTTACCAAGAACTCCTAATCTGTAGTTAATCGTGACTAAAATTACATCCTCCTGCAGAAAATAGGAAGGGCCGTACTCACTTCCGGCACCAAAGAAATAGCCCCCTTAAAAAATCCATTAATTAAATCAAACCACAATGGTTTTAATATTTAAAGAATTTAAAAATTCGCATTTAGTTTCACTATCTACCTCCGTGAATCCACACAATTGTAGGATATCCTGGATTATATGATTTCCCCTTGTAAGTCGAAGGCAGCTATTGAAGCACAATAAAAAGTGCATAATATTAATATTGCTATATCTTTCCCGAAACGTCCTGGTATTACAATACAATCGCCATAATTTCATTTTACCCCGGGAGTGTATATGGAAAGGGTTAGGCAGTCTTCCTTTCCAGTGATCGGAACCATTTTTCTCACATGGTATTGGAGACATATTGGACCCGGTTCCTTAGCCTTCCTGAGCATTCCCATAATGTATCAATTAGATAATTTAATTACCTACGCTAAACCACAACATGAGCAATTTCACTGCAGTACTTACCGGATCCCAAACCAAGGCTGTTTTGCAACTGGATTTCTGAAACGCAGGTGTCCAACAGGTGGCTCTGAAATGGATTTTATATTTGAACACAGAATTTTCAGCCTGTTTTCAAGTTTTTAGTTCACAATTCCAAAAATAATTGGCTCATATTCACCTGCGTATGGAACTCCCTCAAACGCGTATATTCTTCTCCCATTAATGGTTTTCATGAAA
Source organism: Acrocyrtus sp. NNG-2020 (assembly GCA_027744115.1). NCBI lineage: Eukaryota > Metazoa > Arthropoda > Collembola > Entomobryomorpha > Entomobryidae > Acrocyrtus > Acrocyrtus sp. NNG-2020. The sequence continues at coordinate 20,964 of JAHZND010001998.1, forward strand.
TATCCTTCCAATACTCCCGTTTTTGTTTCCACGATAGGATCCCTTTCTTCATAATCCAAACTTCCGACATTCTGCTCATTTCCTTCATTCACTTGGTTAACTCTTGTAGGCCCACTACGAGTAAATCTAAGCTTTCTCGACGGGTCTGACTCCGAATACTCCTCATTCACGCTAGGCGCGTCATGTTTCCGATCACATGGCATATAACTACACATTAAACTTAGAAGGAACAACGATGTCGTCACTATCATTTTGAACTATTTCTCCAGGTAGTGAGCTGAGCCAGCTCAAAAATTTCAAACCAAACCGTCTACCTAATTCCACTCAACTCTAAACCAAAGTGGCACTTCAATCACTTCAAAATATGTTTATAGCCAGTTCCTAAAGTTACCACTAATGTTACATTTCACTGCTAAAAAATTGCTAATACTTACCTACTGATATAATAGAGGGGTGTATTTTATGACTTCTTTCTCGTCTACGTAAAATTGGAACAAATTTTGCTAAATATATATCTGCTTCTTACAAAATGTTGCAATTTCCTTTAAGGACACTTACATACCGAGTGGCATACATACTTGTTGGTTACTGACCAATAAAACTTTGAAACTTTGAAAGTGAGGATTAATTATCTGAGCACCTAGTTAGCCATGCATATATCAACGGCTATGCTAAGGACTTGCATAATAAGTTTTTTATTGAGATCATTCTTATGAAATCATTCTGCATTCATGTAATTGAAAAATGGAAGCCTGCCTTTAATTCCATATAAAGTAAATTGCTAGGTACAATAATGTAAATTCCATAACCTGCACCTCCGACACGTTACCGCCGTTCTGTATGCTACTCGGTTTGGTATTATTATTATGTGAGAACAAGATAGAAGTCTTCTTCTTCCCTATGTGGCGAAAAGCTGGATGCCTATAAGTAGAGATATAAGCATAATTACCTCAGCAATTTTTAGCTCCACATTTGCTTTCGTTACTACATCAGACTGCGTGGGAACTTCGTGAATGCTTACCGTGATGACAATATGCACCCATTTGCAGGTCAATTACCAGTTTAAGTAAATAAAGGCGGACTATTGCCATTAAAAAAACTCTCATGCATGCTGTACAAGAACAACGGAAGGAAGGAAGTAGTTTACAGTGCATTCAAAGTGCGTGTAGTGTAAATCCGAATTATGCTGACTAGTAAATTAATCTTTGGCACGGCTAAGCGTTGACAATGTCTGCGCTGAACAACACACAGCTCATTACAAAGTAATGGTAAATACTGTATTGATTGAATTTTTAAATGTTTGTTCACGTTTGTGCTTACACTTATGTACCATTTCATCGTAGGGAAGCGTGAGAAATGTAGTTCTTCGAGTTTTTTGTATTACGACAAAAAGTAAAATGGTAAAGCAAAGGTAAAGACGCGCTTGCCGTTTTATGTTCTTCCGCGTTGTTGCTTTGTACATGGTAGTTTTTTC
>JAHZND010001999.1:0-11956 GCA_027744115.1 Acrocyrtus sp. NNG-2020
TTTTTATTAAGTTTCTTTTTTACTGGGATGATGATGATGTGCGTATGTTTTGGTAAGGAACACTTAACAATTTTCCATGTATTTTTTCAATTTTCAATCAACATATTTTTCCGTATGATTATTAGCCTTGAGCTAAAACACTAACAGAAAAAAAATATTGTATTTATTGTATGATAAAAAAGATTTCATATTTTCTTTTCGAGGGTGAAGTGCACTTTTATAAACTTTGGACGAATGCACTTTACAGTTGAATTATGGCAAAGTAATAATGGGCTGGTGGTTGGTGGGATGATGTAATGGATTCATTATGGCATCCATCAGTTTCTATACTTTTTGCTTTTGCTGTTTTACTATAATGCCTTTTCCGGGCTGATATCATTTGCTCAGCGTTCTGGAAAGGAAAATAATACTCGAGGAGGGAGCATTACCATCTCTTCGCAGTATAATCTTGTTTCCTCCGTGCTTTTTGCTTTTTCTCTGTAGCTATTTACGTTTTCTTAACTTAGCTGCGCATTCTCTTGCAAAGAGATATTCCTGGCAAGTGGTCCGTAAGAGGCTAATAATAATATTCTGTCGTTTTTCGTTTTACTGTTGAAAATTTTTTACAGGAATACTCTTCGTCATCGTGTAGTGCTTGTCGTCGTTACTCAGCTCATCAACATCAACAAACGTCAGCATATAAGAGCATAGCACACATCCTATTATCTGTCCTGGGGCGGAATATACATTTTTTTCTCGTATTTTATGAGGGAGACACTGCTGCGTGCTTGCTGTGCGGTTTTTCCAAGGTTTGGCTTTGGCTTTGGCTTGACCTGTCAACTTCTCTTAACTATACTCATAAGGGAAATTATAGTATGGGACGGAACAGAGAAAAAATGCCACTGGCTGAATGGCTTTCAGATGTTGCGGCATAATTGGAAAAAAATTGTTTGAAGTGTTTTTTGTGACCGTCATGTTTTGACAATGAGCAATGAGCATGTCCACTCCGTGGAATTTTCGAGAAGTTAGGGTGAAGGGTGAAGCGGTCTATAATGAATTGGGCATTTTTGTAAAAAAAAAAATGCTTTCACCTTGCGATACTCAAGTCTGCAATTTTTTTTCATATACTGTCCCATTTTTTGGCGAAAAGTAAAGTAACTTGAAAAACGGCTTTAGCAAGGATAAGGAACAGACTGGACTGGTTTATTAACCCTTTCGCCAACTTCGGTAAAAATGAAGTTTTTGCCGAAGGTCTTATCTTTCAACTTATTTAGAGAGCTTAATCAAATCAATGGACTGCTGCTTTCGGCCATATTCCCAATCTCGGTAATTGACCAAAATAACATGAGAAAAAGGATAAACTTTGAAAATGTATTATTTCCCCCTACTCCAGTCCTCATAAATAAATGGCTGACTGCTGTATACCCGAAACTAGTCAGTTATCCGTACAAGGACTAAAACTACATAACATTTCGCTCAACATCCGTATAATTTTTTTTTCATTCTTTTTTCATCCCTACTCAAAATCACAATCAGCCCATGCACGGCACGCCACATGTACCAATTCATTAGCAGAACTTGCCCTGAAGCCCAGTCTTAACAAGATTGGATGAGTAAGCCACTCAATTACAGGAATGCCCGTGAATTAAAACAATGCTCGAACGAGTCCATTACCTTAATGTAATCAAATACACGAAGATATAGAGTTGTCTTGCTAAGTACTAGCTCCTCCAGATTTTTTTTGCTACTTACAACAGGACTACCATTAATTGAGACTTAATCCATAAGAGAAAGCTTTCAAGCAATATTTTTCATTCATTTCATTCCCACTTTCATTAACTCCACAAACAATTGCATATAGTTTGCAGGGACAGCAAACTCATCACCGTAATTAGTAGTGCCCTTAAATAATTAAATTATCACGGTTCATTAGCCCTATGACGCACAATAAAATGTTTTTTGCACGTGCCCTCCAAAAAAACTCACTGAAAAAATGTCGCTACTACTCCCCCTGACTTTTTAGCAAGCAATAAAAAGGAGACACCGAAAGAGACTTAAAGCGTTGTCCTTCCAGCACAAAATAAAATAGTGTGGAGACCTACTCCATTTTTACTAGTTCACGTAATAAAGTAAAAATAAGCAGAGATAAAAGAGGAGGGAAAGCAGAGAGCTAACAAAAACAGAAACAAACTGGTTTGAGCCTAAGGGACCTTGAGGCCATGAACCAAATATATATATATATATGTGACAATAATAAACGAACATAAAGTAGGAGAAAGGAAGAATAAAAAATTGTCTCTATTTCTTCATATTACGACATGCTATTTAGTCTCTGGTGCGGAGCGTAGCCCTTCTAGTTTTTTTTTCATGGAAAAACACAGAGAAAACGGTAAGGTAAGGGTAGGTAAGTAAGTGCACGAGATATGGCGGAGCCAATGCACAATTCACATCACACACATAAAATTACGGGCAGCGAGAGTGGAAGAAAATACCTTCTAAAAAAAGGATAAAGTGTATGAAATACATGTCCCTGAGCAATAGCTATCATGAAAATTCGATTTCCTAACATCAAAGAACGTGCCTTTTATGACTATGACTTCACACGGTGCTAACACGAAAATGCATGTACAATTTATACGAAATGATAATGTTAATTTCGTAGTGGTTCAGGATATATATATTCGCAGGTAGTAGTGGTGCATGATGATACCGACAAAAAAAACTCTTTTCAGTTTTTTCCAGTTTTTTCTAAAACTGCACCAGCTGCTGCTACTGCCGCTGTGCATTTTTTACCTCGCATATATTTTATCCTAGTTGGGATATTGCTAAAGTTTTTTTCTGCATTGTTCTTCCCTCTTCTCTCCTTTTAACTTCAATTTTTTCAACTGTATCATTTTGAAATTGAGCTCTAAGGAAATAAAGGCTTTTCTCATTGTGAGAGGATGAGAGAGAAAAGAGAACTGGGTAGGTAGTCTGTGTAGCAGGAGCACCCCTCGCTCCTTGGCTTTCACCTATACCCTGGATAATAAATGTGGGTTAGCATGCAGAAAAATAAGAGGAAGAGGAAGGAGGACATTATGAATGCAGCAGGGTGAGCAAAAATGTGTTATAAGAAACAAGTCGGAGTCGCCTTTTCCAGGATAATGGTGCAGAAATATATGACAGGAAGTTTTAAAAAGGAGTAGTTGCAGTTGCGGAGAGGTATACGTTTGAGCACGGAGCAAATGCATAAAACGCGACTACAAAACCGATGACTACTTCTACACTAACCTAGGCTAGGTTGTAGAAAGTGAAGGATGGAAGCTGGCTCCTCTTTTATCTTATAGTATCCTTCTTCATTTCCTAGAGAAAAGTTTTTTTTGCGATTATGCAAGGGAAAAAATGGGAAAAGGAAGGTTCGGAAATGGCAGAAAGCAAGATGGAGGTCTTATGTGCCAACAAAGTCGTTTTTTCTGGTACTATCATTGTTACCTCGGTGCATACAATAATGCAACATACATAGTAAATAAGTAGGATTTCCAAGGTAAGGAGACTAAAGAGATTCGCTTTGCGAACAACCATTTTTGTTTTGGACAATGTAAGTAAAATGTTTAAATTAGACGCCATTCAAATTATTAAAAATATTCCTATATAATATCATTATAGTAGATGACGTCAGTATTTTTTAAGCGCGCACGGGCTCACCTAGTAGAACATTTTGAGTGTTTCCGCGTGCTTATCAGTTTTACCTGATAGCAAGCGGAAAATGGAACGAACGTTTGATTTTGATGCTATACATCCTTTATGAAGGCAATGCAATGCACGAAAAGCAAGCGCGTTTCTGGACATTGGTCTAAAAATACAGCTCTCTATTATCAAAGTTCTTGTAAGCTACTTATGAGTGATATTGTCGATTTCCTCTCCGCCCTCACTTTCACCATCATTGAAAAGCGGAAATAACAAGCTATAAAGTAAAAATGGAAAAGCCGGCATATTTGGGGGAGAACGCACATAAAGTGGACGGCAAATGAGCCACTTAGTCTCCTGCAATATTTCAAAATTACAGAAGAAATGGAAACTGACAGAGTTTACGCATGAATATGAACTTTAGTGAAGGAGCTGGCTTCATGCATAGCAAAACAGGCTCCAACCAGAGAAAATCCCGGCGCAGACTTTTGGCTACAATGTTGACTCTGTTTTCTTCTCTTCTAGATCCAAAATATTTAGAAGCAGAAGGGAAGTGAATGAAAATATGCACATTACAATTTTCCCCCTTTTTTGTACAATGTCCATTTCACTCTCGCTACAAAACCAGCTTTCCTTTAATAGACGGAAAACAGGCAAGGCAAGCCGCTTCAAGTGTACATCGTCAAAATGCGTATTTTCATCTGGGAGCAGTAAAAAATGGAAAGGTGTGGTTTAGCACTGAACTCCACATTACTTTAGCGTATTTTTATGCAATATTGTAGCCCAAACTTTATATACAGCTACCTACCTATTCATATTTGCGGTTTGCGGGAGAGCGTCTGGTCCTGGTCCACACCAGAAAAAAAAGATCAATTTTATTGCCTTCCAGCCATACATTAGAAGTAACCGGTAACTCTCAATCCACAGAGAAATTGTGTACACTTTGCCAGATAGCTTTTAATACGCGATACATTTTTATCATACAGTCAAGGAAAATATGTCTGACGAAACGGAACAGATAATGCATACGTGATGAAGGATTGAAGTTAGTGATAGTGCACACAGCCAAACAGATATTATAGTACCTGTGCCTATCCTACAAAAAAAAATCCGAAAGCTACTCCAATGCAAGCTGTCTGTATTCATCCCATGCATAACTTTGGGCAAACTTTTCCATTTCTAAAATATTCCCAGTAATGCACGTATCCATATACCCCCCAAACCGTACGATGGCAGACATGATAACCACTCCTCCGCTTTTTTATTCTCTTCCTTCCAAAAAACATATATTCAAGCCTGCCGACCATGAAAATGATGGGAAAACGCAGGATGCAATTCGAAGAGGTGAAACGTAAAAAGCACGGGGAAGAACTAGCCTTACTAAGAGTTCGCATTATCTTGTATAGGTGCTCGGAGCTCCGAAATGGAAAGAAGAAATTTTTTTTAGAAAGGAATGAAATAGAAAAAAGGGGTAAAGATTACAAATGGAGAACGGAGAAGGAGAAAAAAAATTGCCTTGGATTTATAATATATTCGTAAGAGGATATTAGGCAGTTAACTAAGTACCTATGTATGATATTCCTCTTTTTAAAAGGATACTCGCTTATGTATAGGATTTCATCTAAAATTGAGCCCATTTTATTCATTTTCATCCGTTTTTTATTCAACGTTTTTTTCTTCCTTTTTTTCCTTTTTCTCCCACTCTGGAGAAAGTTTATCATGTCTGAACTCTAAACAGTCTTTTCTAATCTGCCTTGCATTGGATATCAAATATCAAAGCTGGGAAGAAAGGTATTTTGGAGGATATAATGGCTTTACAAAGTAGAGCATCTGATAAGAATGTGGAAACGTGGAGGGAATTTTTATTGAGTTTATTTTTTCAACAATTTTTACTTTCACTCGGGGAGCTTGGAGAAGAAGAGAGAAAAAAAAGAAAAATATGGACTTTTGGTTTTCAACGTGAACTATGCCAGTGGCAATCGAAATGGTGTGGGTTTTATTGCGATCTTGGAAGTTGGATGTACCTTGTGACCATTACCCGGGATATTTCGTTTTTGTGTGTGCCGTCCTCTTAAAAATAAGTTTTATTGTATTGCTTTATCGTTAAAANAAAGAAAAATATGGACTTTTGGTTTTCAACGTGAACTATGCCAGTGGCAATCGAAATGGTGTGGGTTTTATTGCGATCTTGGAAGTTGGATGTACCTTGTGACCATTACCCGGGATATTTCGTTTTTGTGTGTGCCGTCCTCTTAAAAATAAGTTTTATTGTATTGCTTTATCGTTAAAAGGAAAATCGTAGGGAGCGAACAATGATTATGTTCTAAAGAGTAAATATAAACTGTAACAAATACCAATATATTCCAAACCCTTTTTTTACAAAGTGCTGCAATTTTCATTGAAAAAATATAAATTCAAAATCGCTCCCTATTCTCCAATTGGAAAATAGTCTGGCGCCTTTTCAATATTGGAAAAGGAAATAAAAAGGGAAAATGCAATAATAAGACTATTATTTACTTTTTCCCATTTCTAACTTTCTCGTTCTATTTACAGCAACCTATTCACATTTCACCTGTTTGAAAAGGGGGAAAATGATTGCCCTTTTCGTTGGCTGGAAGCAGTATGGAAGAGGAAAAAAGAATGTCATGTTTGCTCAGTGGCAATTTTCCCGGTTCAAGTCTAAATCTGGATTAATCTCATCTCATAATTTTTTCCCGCCCCATCCGATTGAAGATTCACGACAGGTCAAGTACGTAATCTGGAGGATGTGGCATGATTTCAGAATAATTTTTTTCCGGAAAAATACATATACAGCTTATAACCTTACACGAATTTTTTTTTTGGAAGGGCACAGGCACAGCCAGTACATTTTTATAATTACCTAATACTTTACCCTACCACTGCCTACTGAAAAGGGGAAGGGACGGGGCATAAAGAAGATGCAAAGTACACTTTTTCTCACCATCGTAATTACACTATAGCACTGGAAAGTTAGAATCCCACATCTTATTTACGACCAGGAACAAAGAAGTCCCTGAGTGGATAGGGAAAAAAAGCTTTCTGTGAGTCTCCTCTTATCTATTTCCAATCTTTTCCATTCTCTACCTTCCTTTTTTTCTAGATTGGCTGGGTCATTGAGCTTCTAGGAGAGGAGAGTATTCAGCTGAGAGAAAAAAAAATCAGTATGCATGTCTGTGTCCTGCCTCTTGCAATCGTCCTTCTCATCATCATGATCATCGTCATCATCATCTTTCCCTTTTTTTCCAGTGAGACAGCAGAAGAGTATCTACTGACAAACGATAATGAAAGTAGAGTTGGAGTGGAAGCTGGAGAGTTTATTAGTTTCCAAGTCCAGTGCGAGAGCAGGTTGGAAGGAAACCCTGCTAAGTTATTAGTTGGCAAAGGGAGTGAGTTGGATTAGATTGGATGGGTGGATGGGTGAAAGTAAAAAAAAAGTTTATAACTTGTTACAAGTTTATATCGGTGGGATTTCCAAGAGGTTTACTGAAGTATTAAATGATGTCAATAGAGAGTATACAAAGTTGAGCGTAGTCAGCCACAATTTTGGCATCTCGAGAGTCCCTTCTATAAACAAGAAGATAATGAGGGGAAGTAAGTCTCAAAAAAAAATTCATAAATATGTGGAGGGCGTTGGCAATCATGTAAATTTTAAAGGGAATGTTGCAACCTCCAATTATTTCGGCTCCTTATTGCCTCCAGAGTTAAGAGCGTGAGGGAGAGCCACTGCCAAAAAAATAGAATCTTGCTCTTGCACTTACATTTTAGTTCCCGAAAAGGGAAAAATATCAGGCACCTTAATGTGCCCATTCACATTAAATATATACGCTCCTTCCGTGCTCCAGAGCAATATTCCAGGAGTATTACGAGTAGATTAGAAGAGTGCAGAACCGCATAAAAAGGAGTATTGCTTTCTCTCCCCTTTCCACTTCTGTTTCTTCACTTATTGCAATTCACACTTCCAAAGAGCTCATCAAGGCTGTTATTTACTGACAAGACATGGATTGGTTTGGTGATGGAAGGGTCATTAGAAAACAGCGGGGAGGAGAGGGAATGAAAGTGAGCGCTGGTGTGAGGCTTGCCAAATGAGTGAGGTGGCTGCGAGCTCAAGTCGGCTCGGCTTAAGTCTAGAATATATCTGTTCGGTTTGGGAAGAAGGAAGATATATGACTTTTGTATCTTTAGCAAATCGGCTGTCTTGAGAGAAAATGACGGCATGGGATGATGCGTTCCTTACTTGCCCATCAACACTTCCTCCTTAGTTTTCTTCGAATTGTCAGGAGGATCATCAGCACATTGTTTAAAGGCGTCACAGCGCACTTCCTTTTTGGAGGCACGTCAAACGAAGAGAATGTCTTCATTAGAGATATTACCTAACTACACAGAAGCTGCAGTGGTAGTAGTGGGGTGAAGAGGAATGAATGGTGAGAAAGCGGTAATGCGAGAGAGATGTTCCAGGATAAATAATGAATCTATCAGCGGCGATAACTGCTTACCATGCTGAAACATTACTATCGCCGAAGAAGCTGTTTTGTATTAGCTGAGCTAAGATGAGAGCAGAAAAACAAAAAAAACGGAAAACAAAAAGGAAATTGAAGAAGTTTCTGTGTTTGCTGTGAAAAAGTCCCCTTCTATTTATTTCCTGTGCGAGAGTTTAAAGGTTATCACCATGAGTGAAATAACTACACTGATTCAAATCGCACGACTACAAAGAATTAATAGTACCTACCTTATATAGTATACCTTAAACTAATAAAATTATTTTAACGACGCTCAAGTTATACTAATAACTGCTTTGTAAAGTTTCATGCCGTATCGCATACCATAATTATAACAAGTAAAGAAGGTTTAGAAGGTATTCTATGCAATACCAATACTATTGTTGAATTATGCGTGGAATTATTTGTAGAATTATTTGAATATAAGGCGAACATATGGCGTTTTAAAAAAGCAGACATACTCCAGCATCAGTACAGTACAACCGACTATAAATACGTCTAAATTTACAAACACTCTGCACAAATCTGCTGATTTTATCTTACGTCAGGTTTGCTTTAATAGGATACTAAAGTGTCTTTTGTTTCCGAAAACGTAGTTGTCACTTTATTCATTATCTCCTCAATCAAGTTATTTTGCAGGATGTTTTAGGTAGGTACCTAATGTGAAGTAAAGCCTTGCAAAAAAATAAGATGTTCCCTAAACCAGCGGTGGGACTCTCTCAAGGGTGGGTAACTCTCGCTCTCGCTACAACTTTAAATTGTAAAAAGCAAAACTACACAATAATTAAACAAGTTTTAAAACAAGCAAGTTTTTCAATTCCCATATATTCCATCTCATTTCCCCTCTAGCAAGGTGAGCGTGTGAGTGTTCACAGCGGAAATTGAGTTAAGCCATATGTGTTCATCCATGTTCGTAATGTACACCGCTGAGTTTCTCTTTCACTTCGCTACCGCACTACGACTCTTACCACCCACCACTACGACAACTTCTGATCATAATACAAACCCAAAAATAACCCAGAGAAGACTACATCCACACCTTTTACGCCATAAAAATAAGTTGCTCTTTTAGCAGGTACTCTCTTACACGAAAATGAGCTAAACTGCTCCATCATCTACAAACAATAGCAGTTTTCCCCTGGAAGGATAATAATACTCTTCCACATTCTCCTGTAAATGCCCACACACATAGAGCTCAGCCATATTGGTATTCCTCAACTTTAAACTTTCTTCAAGTCCACCCTGCCACACTTTCTCTGTGAAAACAGACATAATTGAAATTTATGCTTGGGTTAAGTCACTCAGCAACAAAAAAACTTTACCCTGACAGTTTCCACATCGTCACATCTCTAAATTAAACAGTTACAGTAAGCTCTCCGCTTTTAAGCACTTCCACCTCTTCCTTAGAGCGTGTGTCGTTCTGCTCCCCTTGCAAAATATAATTTTCACAAGTACAGCTTTCCCCTCATCTTCCTCCGTTCTCCTACTTTTCTAATGAACATAGAGCTCAGCCATATTGGTATTCCTCAACTTTAAACTTTCTTCAAGTCCACCCTGCCACACTTTCTCTGTGAAAACAAACGTAATTGAAATTTATGCTTGGGTTAAGTCACTCCGCAACAAAAAAAACTTTACCCTGACAGTTTCCACATCGTCACATCTCTAAATTAAACAGTTGCAGTAAGCTCTCCGCTTTTAAGCACTTCCACCTCTTCCTTAGAGCGTGTGTCATTCTGCTCCCCTTGCAAAATATAATTTTCACAAGTACAGCTTTCCCCTCATCTTCCTCCGTTCTCCTACTTTTCTAATGAACCGCGCAGTCAACATTTCAAGGAGTCTCCCGTTCATAAATTAATAGGAACTGAACGGCTCAGCAGAGCATGAAGAGCCATTGTCGCAGAACTTCCTGCAGATTTTCCATTTCGCAATAAACTCCCTCCCCCAATAACCAGAATAATTTCGCAGTCTCCCTCTAATTGGTTCATTCTCAAGGACCTTGTGCTGACACAAAAAAATAATAATGCGCGAAATAATAGCAATTTTTTGCGATAGCTCTCCCAGCTCCGAGCGACCATGAACTAATAAAGCAATATATCCTTTGAGCGCATTCAAGTGTAATTTTGCACTACGCTAAACTCGTTCCGCAAGGGTATGGCGTAATAAGTGACGATGTTTTGGGCTTCAGCGGTTAACCAATCCTTTTATATGCACACAAATGTAATAAAGTGAAACGCTTAATACGAAATAAAGTCTAATTTTGAATGAAACTTTCTCTTGGAAAAAGTAATAAAGGAAGTTTTTAATAGGTACTCTCAACATCCAATGCTCATTCAGAATGCGTGAGGCATTGTTCTCCTCAGCTCCTCTCTTTTTGAGGAAATTATTGCCATTGAAATTATGTAATGGTGATATGGGGTATACACCAAATAGCAGTTTTCCCCGAGTATATAACCATGAGAAGCTGCTAATTATATGTTAGTGTGCCTGCTCTGGCCTGGCTCCACGAGTGCACGTCAACAATCAAAAAACTTTTTTTTTCAGAAAAGTGGGACAGGAGGCGTGCTTTTTCCTCTGTTGGATCATCCAGCCAGAAGTTGCAGAGGAAGCAAACTAAAATGAGAAAATTGGAATGCACAACAGAGCCACATGGAAGGAGCCTATTAATATAAATATATTAATTTTCTACTTTTTACCGATAGGCAAAACAAAAAAAAGAAGTGGATATGTGCCCGTAATCATAATTTCTTGTTACGGCAAAAATTAAGTTTTTAACGATTCTCGCTATTAGTGCAATCGACGAAAAAATGTGTGCACACAATCCAATGTAGGAAGTGAGGAAAGTGTTTCGGCTGAGTGCCCCAAAAAAACTTCTGCGACTATTATCATCATCACCTCTTTCTCCTTCTGCAAAAAAATTTTGTTTTTCCCTTGTAGCATCCACAAAAGTTTTTTAAGTGGAGAATGCATCACACAACAGCAAAAAAAACTTTCATTATGCCAGGAACGTAGAGTTTTAGTCACCAGATTCGAGTATAGCTTCTCTAATAAGCAATATAAGGAGAACTCAGAGGACAATTGTGCTTCTAGATTAGGAACTACATCCTGCTATTTTCCAGGCGTGCTTGGTTTTGATGTGAAGTGGTAAAGTACAATGCAAAAAAAAGTGTGTGGGCATGAAAGTGTAAGTACTTCGGTACACTTTTTTTTCTAGCTCAACCTCTCATTCTCCTCCCATCTGGGAAAGGAAAAAGGAAAAGTGCATGTTCCAATAATCCATTATTTAGGGGAAACTCCCGTATTAATGATCACATTTGTGCACACACCGAAATGCTCTCCAGATACGATCTGGTGTAATGATGATGGTGCATCACCCAGAAAATTTCATATTTCTACAGCTCTGTCCTACTTTCCCCACAAAAAAATATTATTATATTTAGGACTAAAGGCACAGCCTAAAAATGGTAATAAAAATGCAATGGAAGAAATTTTCTGTTGAAATATACACAAGCCAAAAAATAGGCATAGTTTTTTTTCTCTCTCTCTCTCTTCTTATAGGAATAGTGCTTGGAGCAACTTCTATTTTTATTCTAGATGCAGTCTATACGTTTTTCGGCAAATAGTGAAAATAATATTCAGCCAGTTACACACAGAGAAGAAGGGCACACGATAAAAAAATCGTGGGAGATATTAACTAAAAAAAATTATAATGGTTTCGATACGCTAGACTTACTCAACTAAAACTTTTATTTGATGCTGAGCAAACGAACTCTTTCCGGTAGATAGACACCTCCTCC
>JAHZND010002000.1:0-27883 GCA_027744115.1 Acrocyrtus sp. NNG-2020
CAAGGAAGCATTTTCATTCTTTTCTTTACAGTATGCAGTAAAATTACTGTGGAATCCGATCCCCAAAAAGCAAGAAAAGAAACAACAAAACACAGTCTAAGATACATCAAGGAGGAAAAAAAAGGTGTGTGGGGTGTGGGAAGGGAATGAGTGAGATCTTGTTTTATGATGCATCAAATCTACAAGACAATTCACGAAGCTGCAAAAGGCTTCTACTTATACGCGGCCGCTGCCACCACACTGCCGCACCGCATCACTTCAATAAGAGTCAGTGGAAGAACGAAATCCACTCAAGAAGAACTATAGGATGGGATTTGGACAATCCATGCAAGGGGAAAAATGTGATAGTTCAGTCAGATCAGATATTTTTATTTGTAGTAAAATAGCTGTTGCGTTGCTTTTCATGTAATACTGTATAAAAGCTGAAAAGATCTCATTGTTTCCATCATTCATATTAATATTACGCGTCTACTGGTTTCATTCTGAGAGGATAAGGATGGATGATCTAAAAAGTGAACTCAAGAAGACACGATGATAGTTTGGTTTTGCTTAGATCTTTTGCTGCTGGTGATATGATGATGCTGAATGTTGTGTTGGTGGTGGTGCTGTCTGCTTTTTTTTTCTTATATGACTGGGTGTTGATGCTGAGAACATAGTTCCCGTTTGCGTTCAAACATTTTATACATGTTCTTGTGTACCTCTTTTTCTCGTCCAAAAAATATGTTCATCCTCCTTTAGTTTATCCATCCATCCATTTTACTACACATTTTAGTGCTACTCTATAATACATCCTACTTGATTGCGCTACGTTGCCTCCTGACTGACTGATGAAGAATGAGTGTATGACCATTCTTCAGAGGAAACCAAACTGCAGCCCATTACATACATAAACTATTACACAGATTACCACCACCAGCAGCAGGAGCAGCTTTTTTCTACAATCCAACGAATATAAGCTTTTTTCGCCTCTTATGCGTGCGTATGCACATTTATACATTTATTGAAAAGACTACTTCAGGACAACATATTTTACTCTATAAAGCTGAGGGCATGTAAAATATGAGCGAAGAAAAGTTCTCATTGAATACATCATCATCGCCCCGTATGCAATATAAAGTAGTAGTAAATACTAGTAAACTAGAAAGAGTACTCAGTGCTCTGTACAATTAGTTGCTGGTCGCCCGTCATTCCTGAATTGAAAAGTAGTCTTCTCTTCTTCTGATCTCCATTGAGCTGATTTTTTTTTTACTAGAATTGTTGTGCATGCTATTATTATATATCTGATGATACATGCAATTGCTATTGGTCATTAAATATGTATCTACTTTTTTATATATAAGTGTGTGAGTAAAAAAAGTATAATGATCATAGATTAAATTGTTTTTATGTGTATGTGTGTGAGCGAGAAGTGCAAAAAAATTAGATGAAGGAGTATCCTGAGAAAAATCTGTTAGCCTTTTTTTCTATTAAAAGTTTGCTGCGGGGAAAAGAGCAACTCCTCCAAAAAAGGACACTTATTTCCTAATCACATCCAGGACACAAGTCAAGTTCTTTTACAAACAAGAGAGGTTATTGTTTTCAAAAGATTTAACTAACTTTTTTTGTGTTTAGTGTTTTTTCACTTGAACGGTTAACTGTTGAATTGTGCATTCCCATATAGCCCAAATAGTCCTTTGATGAACCTAATTGATTAAAATGGAATGAATAGGCTTGTGTCAAAATATGATATTTGTGTGTGCATGCAGATATTTTACGAGAAGACTGCTGCTCTCTTTGCGCTGTCCTTCTGTGGATGTGGAGGTATTTACCGTCACATCCCAACGCTATCATTTATCACTGAGATGAAACAAGAGAGAAAATGTGCTATACAGATTATGGTTATGCATGATTATATGGGCATAGCTCCAGTGAAAAAAAATTATTTATAGCTTATCAGATGAAATTGAGAGCTGAAAAGTGATTAAATTTGCAAATGCAAACAGAAATGAGTGACGAGTCACTTGAGTTGACAATGCAATCCATGTGTGGAGTTTTGTATATTTTTTATGTTGAGAGAGTGAAACAGTAAATATTATGTACATAATGTACCGCAACTCTGTGATATGAAAAATCAAGTGAAAGAAATTTTTTATTTGCAAAAATGCATAATAATTGCATACGCAGAAAATAAATTTGACAACGCAATTTTTCTGTCGTGTCAGTGCAAAGGAAGGATGAAGTTTTGAAGATGTTGATGGGTCAGTTGCAACAACAGATCTCCACATTTACTTCTCGGAAATACCGATCCAGATCTATAGTATAGTCGGGGAGCTATGGGGTATGTGATATTGATAAATCCTACTTGGAAAATACATCAATTATCGATTAAAAAGTAAATTAGGTCAATTTTATCCGTTTTGTGCGTTGGTTTTCGCTTGCCTCTCTCTCTGCTGAGCTAATGCGAACTGCACAAAGTCAGAGTAGCAGTTAGAGGTACATATAGAAATTATTATGCAGTTTTAGCTTAGCCATGTAGAAGTGATACAACAATTATAGTATTTGGCAAAATGTAGAAGGTGTCAATAACGATACTGATGCTGCGTGAGAACATATAAAGAAATACGGACTTAGAATTTTTATTGATCTTCTTGAGTCTTGTGAGGTACTCTGGCCTGATTAAGATAAGATCAACGACGATCACCTTGTTGCTTGTTTAAAGTTATAAAGTGAAGCGGCATAAAAAATGCATGAATTACGTAGTTTGGAGTTATACGCTTTAATTTGCGACTTGTGTAATAATTCTCCCATTGTTTTCTATTTTTTCGTAGGTGGAAGGATGGGTGGATTAGAAATTCCATCTGTTCTGAAATCGTAATAATAAGCGACTGCAAATGGATCTACCGAAAATGGGACCAAATAAATGCAAACCAGTAACCAAAACCAATGCAAGACAACAATGCAAACTCGGCGATGCTACCTCTTACGACAAATACTTTGCTAAGGAATTCCATTTTTTAACGGGTTGAAGCTTCAACGAGTTTTTTTTGTGATTTACGATTTCAATGCAACTCAAATGCAAAACTGAAGACGCGACAAAACCTGAGTTTAGTTATATAGTTAGGCTTCATCATAAAGTCCACTAAATGCAAACGATGTCCAGTCCCAGTCCCAGTATGAGTGATGCTGCCGATACTCCAGTATCAGGGTCGTGCGAGAGCCCAAGCCCTCAAAGCCCGTTATCAACTTCTAAGCAAATTTTAGACTTTAGCAAGAAGGATTGTAGCGAATCCGATTCCACTAACGGTATCTCACCAAAAACTGCGGAAAATGAGAGAAGTGTAAACTCATCACCTGCAACTTTAGTGCCAACTCCTAGATCCACTCCACCTGTGAATGGAATATTAACTCCTCCAAATGATGTGGAGGGAAGTGCAGAGCCTTCGAAACTTGGCAAGCCTGGGGGACGGCTAAAGTTTTTTAAAGGTATGTAAAGTTATGCGAGTTGCGGTTTTTGTGATGTAATCGATCATCTAGCAAATTTACATAATATTATCCGGAGGTATAAAACGCGGTGATTCTTTTCTAATTTCAGATGGAGTACTTTGCCTAGAGTTAACTCATCACGGTGAAGGTGACAGGACAAAATGGGTACAAATTCGGAGTAAAACCGTATTTCCGACGCTGGTCCATACAGTTAAAGAAGCCACCATTCCTTGTACTCCGTCCTTTGCCAGTCCCTCATCTCTCACGCACAATCATCGTGTGGAAAGCTCAACTTCTCACAGCCGTAAGTCAAGTAACTTTTAATTAATCGGATAATTAATTTTGTTATATCGTATCCTTATCACTCATTAACTAACACTAATAATAAAATTATTTTATCCAGTTTCGGACGATGCCTGTTCAATGCTATCCTCCCCTCGAGTTCGTGAGAGTACTTGGAAACAACCTGTGCCTCAAAGAGGAGTTTCAACCTGCCTTCAATTTTACATGAAACCAGCCCCTTGTGCCCTTAAACTACGTGGTAAACTGAAAGAGTTTTGTAGCTCTCAGGATCAAAAGAGAAAAAGATGGCCTTATAACTATCGTAAAATCGATATATTTCTTAAGAACAGTAGTGTCCAGTGTTGCTGTGATGAACAGTCTTGTGTACTTACAGATAATAGTATTAGTTCAAATAATAATAATAACGACAAGAAAAATTCCAACGATGAAACAGATGGAAAGATGAAGGGAAAGGCGGCTGAAACAGAATGTATAAATAAACGAAAGATGACACTGGAGAAACTGGTGGAAAATTTGGAGAAAGTGGCAGAAGCCCAGAGTAAACTATTTAAAGAAGTTAAGCCACCAAAAGCAAATGGTGAAATGAGTGAACAGGGACGAAAATGCAGTTCAGTGAAAGTTCCGCCTGTAACACCTAAGAAAAGGCTATTTAATGAGTTGGAGAGTAGAGAATCAAACAGTATCCGTCCAAAGAAAAAATCACCAAATCCTGTTCAAGAGGGAGGAAGGACGATTTTGAATATTCCAGGTTTAAATAGCGAATACTACAAGCGACATACTCCAACCAAGTCGGCAAAGTCCGTCGGTCACAATCCTTTACTTGCTGGCGCGGATATGGCGGACCTGCAAAAGAGCGGTAAAGGTACACCCGAAATCAGTTCTCATAAGCGACGCAATCACAGTCCTCAATATATTGGTGCCAAAGCAGTTTCTTCTGGAACAAATTCAACTAGCGGGAGTACGCTTAAATCAGGTTTGAAATCCGAGCTTGTGGATCGCTTCCCTTCGGGAAGAAACACCTCTAGGTTATCTGATGAGCACCAGTCCCCACGACATCATGGCATCTCAAGTACAACTGAACAACAGTATTTGCAGCAGCAAACTGTGTCAAAGGCCATTTCATACACGATCAACTCATTACTTGGATCAGGCTCTGCAGCTAGTGAGACTAATCCGTCTGCGTCTTCACTTGGTTCCATATCCAAACGTTTAGAGCATGCCAATAGTCAGAGGCTACCAGCAGAAGCACTTTCTGGTCAATCATCGTTTCAGAGCCCCAGGGAAAGCAAGCATAACTCCCCCAGTAGAAATGCAGGAGGCCCCCGAAATGATCAGGATCAAAAATCATTCTTGAGACACTTACTGGATACCTCCGACCCCATTCCATCCTCCAAATCGGTAGATAGACTTAATAAAAATCTACAGCGGCCTGCTCATGTTAGTCACACGAGCAGTAATAGTAGAAATAGCTACAGTAGTGTGAAGGCCTCCAAATCTGGCAACAGCAACGACTCACTCACAAATATGCAAACTCTTGGTGCAAGAAGTATCTCCGGAAAAGGTTCATCTCATTCAGTAAGAGATTCACTATCTGACCCTCATCAAAACATCGCAACGAATATGGCCTTGCAGTCTCTCATGACATCTTTGCCATTTGGCGTCACTAACCCATATGAGTTGCTGGCCAGAGGAGCCGGTGCCAATCAACATTCCAATGATGCACTTGCTGCGGCTGCCGCAGCAGCTGCAGCACTCCAATATGGCTCTCTGATTCCAGGAAGTCCCTTTGCCCCTACGAATAGTACAATGGCAGCAGCAATGGCAGCGTCGTATTTTGGCATGATGCAACCAATACCAAACTTTCCAGTATCAGCCACCCCGCCGCCACCATCGTCAGGTTCTCAGTCATCACCGCCACCAGCACCTAAAAATAGTAACAGCAGCAGCAGTAGTAGTATTCGAAAACGTCAACATGAGCTTTTAAATTCCAATCAGAGGAGTTCATGGCAAGGAGTGATAAACGGTGGCCCTCNATTCCAATCAGAGGAGTTCATGGCAAGGAGTGATAAACGGTGGCCCTCATCCTTCTCTTGGAACTTCATCATTCCGGAAAGCATCTACAACTTCAACTAATAGTCAACATTCACCTTCCCCTGTAAGGTCGTCATCTAGTGCAATATCTTCTGCAGAAGTCCCGTCGTATGGAGCTTTGAATTTAAGTGCAAAGAAAAAGAACAAATTGGAAGAACCAGTCGATTTTGGTAAGTCCTCTAATGTCTAAGACTATTTAATAATGCTATGTTGGAAATGAAAAATTTATTTTTTTAAAAATTTTATTTTACAGATGCTCCATTGGATTTGTGTAAGAAGTCATCACGTTAATTATAAAAATGAAGAAGAAAGCATGCAACCATATTGTAGAATGTAACTGTAACTTGTATAGGCTATCAAGTATCGTAAACGTTTATGTATTTTAAATAAATTTTGTTAGGAATATTCGGTGGTGCCGGAGTTTTAATTATTTTTAGAAGAACAATACTCGATTTTAATGTTGTATTTGTATCGTATCGTACCTAACAGGCTTTAAGTAATTTCTTCGTTTCTATTCCGCACTCCGCAGTACTAGTTATATGGTTTCATAGTTGTAATTTATATCTCATTTATTTGTTAAATATTGGGAATTTAAAGGTATACCCTATACTGAAATTGAAATACGGTTTAATTATTAGTTAAGATTTTCTATCTTTAGTAGATTATGAACAGATAACGAGTCTACTATGCCAGTGTAATAGTGCATTGGCTTGACTGACAATGAGTGTGAGACTTCATATTTATATTTAATTTAGGTTTTTTGTATCTGTAGTTAAATGTTATTTGGTATTTGTATTAGTATTGAATTGATGTATGCATCGAATATTAAGTTTATTAGAGAAAGATTCACTGATTCAGTATGGTACACTACTAAAAATTTGTCTTTTTGCTTAATCTGGTAGCATATATAAATATCCCATAAATGAGCATTTTACAATTGCGGATACATGTAGTTTAGAGAAGAATATCGAACTATGTAATGTACTATTATTTAAGTAATTCATTCACTATCCAATGCAAGCCTAAATGCAACCTTACAATACAAAGATTGCCGAAACAAAATGATTTTTAGAGAACATAATAAGACTAATTTTGTTTATCCTGATACAATGCAGGACGTTTTTGTGCCAATTTGTGTTTCATTAAACCAAAACTGATTTCTGTGTTCTGTACAAGAGATAATATGGCTATTATATGGAATAACTTACTTTATATGTAATAAATGTAAAAGTAAAACTGCTGCTGAACTATGAAGTTTGAAAACTATCAAATGCCTTATGGTTTGAAAAGAGATGAAACGTTTAACTAGAAATATTTATTTGAACTGTCGTAAGTTACGAAACATTCAAGTGACCTCTCGTGAAGTGTACCTTCATCGATACAATGCAAAATCTGTCTGTGCTATTCTCTTTTAAAGCTATGATCTAAACATTAAAATTTTGTAATGAAATATATAAGGATAAAAACCGAACGGAAAACGAAGTACATTTCTTAAATATGCTTCCTCTCCATCTCTGTATCTCGTTATCAACATTAGAAATTAGAGTAGTATTTTGAGCTGAAAACTCTTTCAATATTCAAAGCCATTTGTACAATTAACTGAACGTAAGATCTACAGTACTGTGAAATTTTAAATGTTTTTGAACAAGCCGTGGTTGCTGTAAGTTATTATTAATTATACTACTCATCTGTCATTTTGTGCACTATGTAGGGGAGTAAGTAGCTGCGCTATTTTATTTATGCAACAGAAATCAACGGTCATTCATCACGAACATATTATATTCAATAGGTAATGTTACGGTACAATTATGCCTTCAGAGTTTTGCAGTGTTGCCTTTTTGTCGTTCTCGCTTGCGCTTTTAATTGAAGTACATAATTTATTTTTAATGTACAAAGCTAAAGTATATACAGATGAATCGTATATATAGATGTAGGAACATGATGAACTTTGAATCGTTTATTACAATGCAATGCAATGTGTGTTATAAATATGATATGATATATGTATGTGCATTATCTTACGAAATGATTAAAGCGTGGTCCACTTAACGTTCAAAACGAGTGTTTTTGGCAAAAATTAATTACTTCACTAGGGGCATTCCGAGACATTTGCAATCGCTGGCAATATAAAAATATTGAACAAAAATTTGCACGAATCAACATTGTTTTGGCAGCCAAAAAATGGAATACTTTGTCGGCGAAATAAATGCAACAATGGCGAAGGCTGGGTGTGCAAAAATGTTGAAAAAGGTGCATATTTGAGCAATCGGTCACCAAAAAGGCACTTTAAGAGTACGAGTAAGCAAGACATCGAGTAAGACAAGCAAGACAAGAGTACGAGTAAGTAAGCATCACATCACAGACATACCTGAAAAGAGAATTTTTGTGCCCCCCTATGCTACCATACCATCATCCATAACCATCACTATGCTTTCCCACATGTACATTCTACATTCGTAATTATAACTAATAATTGTTATTAAGATCAGGACATGCCCACCACCACTGCAAAACTATAAGGCAGCAATCTTGCAAGTTCTAAAAGATTATTTTATCTTCACCCCTCTTCTGGTATGCGGAGTTGTTGGATGTTTGTGCATGTTAAAATATAAACTACGGTTGCCGCAGTCAGTCGTTGTGCAAAGTGCGAAGCGTACTTTCAGATTTTTTGTCTTGAGCTTTAGATTACAGACTAGTGACTAGAGAATCAGAAATCAATACCGCCTCAGCGGATGAAGTGTATGAGGACAAATGACAATGATACAACTTCATTTAATACCTCGTTCATTTCAAGCATTATGCTTCTGCTTCATGTACAATTGCACTATGCAATGAATGCTATATAGCAAGTAGTGCTATGTGCTATATGGGCATTTCGCACAATAGTACAATTGCACTGACGAATTTGACACATAATGACATAAAGATATGCAGTAAACGCCCACACTTTACTAGGAATAATAAAATTACTCTTGTGTGTAAAAGTGTCTACCTGTGTAAAAATGACAATGACAGCTTTAAAAAGCTCTCAACAAACCTTAGCATGGCTGTCTGAACGCCTCTTAATGCACATTTGACAGACTTGAGACTTCATACAAAAAATCCAAGTTTGGTTTGGGCATTGTGAGAAGCAAATTTCACCGAAGTGATCATTTTCATTTTTAAGTTTTAGATCATGTAGCGATGTACCTAATTTTATACCATTCTCCTCTGATTCTGATTATACCGTATGTTAATGAACTAGCGCATAATAAAAAAAATTTAAGCAGACCCAGAAGTAACCAATAGGAAAGAACAATAAACGCAAGATGCCGTGTATGCAACAATGCAACTGCAAAAGGGAGTTTTTTTTCTTATACTATTTAAAATGATGCTCTAAATGACAACTGAAAAGAGTGCAGCACAGTAAAATCCCCTAAAAACAAAACGCTGAATTGAATACACATTATTAGCACAAACAGATGCATACTTTGGACCAGAACCAGACCATCACCATACTTTTTTGTTTTAATCCGACAATGTGTAGCATTTACCGGATCTCCTGAATATTATACAGGCAACCAACAAAGCCCTGTCTTTTCCGACTAAACCAACAGAACACCAACAATGCAAAACATGAGCTCTACCAGCACCACATTTATTTATGCGTTTGTCTAAAAATCATTGCCAGCAACCACATCATCATCACCATCTCAGAGCAAGTCTTTTCAGTTAGTTCGTTCTGTATCATTGTATCCTAAATACATACAGGGAAATGGTTAGAACCAGAGGACGAGAAAAAGGGAAGAAGTTACGTAAACTAAATGATCCTCCGAAATTACCACACATTATAGGGATGAACAGAGTTTTGCGTTTTCTCTGTAGAAGCTCTCTCATTCTCACTCTCAGATCAATATACAGCATTTTACAGTGTGCACCGCATTTCCAAAAAAAATACATGCACGCAAGAAGGGGACTAACTTCTTTTTAAAGACAAAAACGCTAAGGGTGGTAATAAGTGTGTACTAGGGAGAAGTGTCAGTGTGATTAGACCGAGAGGAAGCACTCGGATATTATGAATATCCGAGATCGGATGCTATTGAATTGAGAATGGCGTATGGCGTAAATATATGGAAAGGGAACGAGTGAGAATGAGCATTGGATGTATTGTATTATTTTTTTGTATTGCAGGAAAAAAGGGAATTCAACAAGAGGGAATGTGAGCCGAGACCAGTGAAAATTGAACAAGGATAGGAATAGCATTATTATACAAAAAAAGGATACTTTTTCCTACAGAAGATCGTTATATAGCCAAGAACTAAGAACCTTTGCTAAAACCAAAGAAAAAAAAACATCTTTTCCCACTATCCCTACATTACATCCTTCCCTGGGTATTAAAAAGGAGGATGATGATTGAGTTTTGCATGAGAGAGCTTCTACCACGTATACAAATGAAAAAAAAAAATTGTACATTTATTTTATACATGAACTTGTAATAATACACAGGATTCACAATAATCAGAGTCAGAATCAGAGAGAGGAATAATAAAAAAAAGTAAGCAGTTGGTATTGTGTACATGTACAATTTCTGAGCTTATTTTGTGCTTTACTTACGTAAAAGTCACTCTCATTTCCCCACAAAACCCCTATCAGTAGCAGTAGTAATAGTAGTATGCTGCTGGTGGCTTTTTAAAAGGAGTCAGTAGTCGGTGTTCGGTATGCAATAATACGTTTTTCTCGTATACATAAAATGTTCCTCTTCTTCTCTATGTATTAACCTATGTATATACAATACTTACTAGTTTTAAGAGTTGGAAGGTGCTCATCAGACTATGCAATAAAAAGAATCCTTTAATTTCCTTCATTTCATCCATGTACACATAAATGTATGGGTTTTTATACTCGGACTAATACTCGCTTTACTATTTTTTTCCGCTATGTATAATGGCTATAGCTTGAGCTTCATGTCAGAAAGAATAGGATGAAATGTAAATGTCTCCAAATGAAAAAAAAACGGAAGAGGGTATTCATTGCGTCGTCTTCATCATCATTATATTTTTAAATGGAGATCAATTTTTTCTTAGTTTTACAGACACTTTTACTAGGAGTGAAAGGCCGGAAGTGGTGAGGTTGAGTGCCGTCAGTGGAGTTTGGAGGGTTTTTGAAGGATTACGTTTTTGGGGAATTTTGGCTGGATAAAAAAAGCAGAATTGTGCAAGGGTTGGTGTATGTAGCAAAGCGGTGAGGTGGATCCCCCAGTACCTAGAAAAGATTTTGTTGGGGGTGTATGAAAGAGCCCCTCAGAGCTTTCCGATTATCTCAAGAAGCAAAAGCATTTGGAAGAGAGAAAACAAGAGAAAAAAAGGTATTTTATGGCTAGCTCTAGCTCTAGCCCAATTGGTTTTTCCTCTTGCTGCTTTTGGACTCGGATTTTGGATTTGGACCGTCACTCAGGCAGTCAGTCTCAGTCAAAGGTGGTAGTGGATATTATTATTGGTATGGCGTTTGCGAAAGGGTTGCTTATACGAGAGAACAAGTCATCATCATCAGCTAGCTGCTAATTAATTACTGTCGCGTAATTAAAAAGTGCACTAATTAGGCAGTAAGAGTGAAGTAGGAGGAAAAAAAAATCTGGGGTTGTGCCGAGGAAAATAAAAAGAGGAGGTGGGAAGTGGGGAAATGATGAGTTGTTGAAAATTTATTTGTCATTTGTGGAAACAGTAAAAACGGAAACTCATTTTTCATGTGCTCCATCAGCAAAGTACCAACTTTTCAAATGTTGTTTAACGAGAAGAACACCGTTTCTTCAGGTGACTTGAAAGTCCAACATGACTACCATGTATCGGGTTGGAGGTGAGAGACTTTTTAAAATATTTAATTTAGATGATGCGGTAAATTAATTAGTGTATAATTATTAGATTTTGTACAATTTTAAGGGAATTGTCGTTTCATGATTAGATTGCAAAGTTAATCAATTTATGTAATGCTTTAAAATTTCAGATTACGTCTTCTTTGAGACGTCACCCAATTCTCCCTATCAAGTTAGAAGGATAGAAGAACTTCACAAGGTAGGAAAATTAAGTGTCTTGAATTTGTGATAAAGTTGAAAGTTTGTGTTAATTAGCTGAGTGAGTGTTAAATAAATGTGTCATTAGACAGCTGAGTTGTTAAGTTTTTGTTGTTTGTGTATTTTTTAGACACCAAATGGAAATGTAGAGGCTAAAGTCATGTGCTTTTACCGAAGAAAGGATCTACCTTCATCATTAACTTTCTTGGCAGATCGGCATCAAAGTAAATTTTCGTATTCAAAGTTTGATTGAGCATTTTGTTATGTGAGCTCTTGCAAACAACACTTTTGTTATTATTGTTAATTATACAGGTGCCTTGGAAGAGGATGAGGGCAAGGAAAGGGAAAGTTTATCGCCAAAACAAAAACAAATTTTGAAGCATCGGGAACTCTTTCTCTCCCGGCAAGTAGAAACATTACCTGCTACTCAAATACGGGGCAAATGTTCTGTGACATTGTTAAATGAAACGGAGAATCTTCACTCATACATTAGTAAAGAGGTGTGTGGTTATACAATTATAGATTAAACTTAAATTATTTACCGAAGACGAGTAATGCTGAGCCAGAAGTTGAATTTCTGATTCTTTCGTAGGATACCTTTTTCTATTCACTCGTGTATGACCCACAACAAAAAACACTTTTAGCAGACAGAGGAGAAATTCGTGTTGGGAACAGATACCAAGCAGAAGCTGCGCCGTTACTAAAAGAAGGTATGGTAATTTAACAATACAATAGTTGTGGTATCAAGAACCGAGAAATATTTCTTACGTGTAAATTCCTTCTAGGTGAAACGGACACACGAAATTTGGAGGAACTGGAGACGCTGATCTGGACCCCGGATCACGGTTTAACTGACAAGCAAATAGATCAGTTTTTAGTCATATCCAGATCGGTTGGCACATTTGCACGAGCTTTAGATTGTTCTAGTTCTGTTAAACAACCAAGTCTACATATGAGTGCAGCGGCTGCATCAAGGGATGTCACTTTGGTAAGATGTGCAATATAATTTAGTAGTATTGAAAAGGAATTGATTCGGTCATTTTGTAGCAACGCCACGATACTTGAAATTACAGTTCCACGCGATGGATACCCTACATCAATACACTTACAATATATCTTCTGCAATTTCGGCGTTGGTGCCGTCTTCTGGTCCTGTGCTATGTCGAGATGAAATGGAAGAATGGTCGGCTTCAGAGGTTAGTCTCAAATTGCAATTGTAGATTTCAGATCTAATGACTAATTTACAACACCTGGTTTAATCGCGATTTTTATCTGGCTTAGTAAGTTCTTTGTTAGACAAAAACAAAATTTTCTCAAAAATTGCTTTAAAATCTAAATAGCCTATATCCTAACATTGCAGTAACAAGCAGAGTCCCGTCGCACTATCAGGAAATAAAAACGTCCTAAATGGAAGCAGTACACCGGAACCTTTAATCCCGGGAAAGCCCTGCGAATCATGTTTGAGTACGTCAGACGCCCGTTAAGCATTGTACTGATTTTTGGGACTGGGGACTAAATATTTTTTGTCTTCGCTTTTTGCAGATGTTATGTCTACTCAGTGGTTTGCGTGGACTGGACCAACTGGTGCACAGGCACGACTCTGTTCAAACTGCTGGAACTATTGGAGAAAGTATGGCGGTTTCAAGGCTCCAAACAAATTATGTAAGTTTTAGTTTGCGTAGGGCTTCCCTGTTCGCTGCCTCCTTTTCCCTTGCAGTTATATATGATAAAAATACGTGAAGAATGCCTATTTATTTATTTGCTTCATAGTGGATGGTGGTGATGTAGATCTGATAAAGAAACCAAAGTTACCCTCTCCTGAAGAACCTGCTGCTCCTATAGTTGAACCACAAGGTAGATGACTATTTTATACATATAAAATTTAAAAAGTAACTTACATAAAGTATCTCATAAGATAGAACAATTCATATGCTAAGTTGAGTGCTTTTTTGTGATTGAAGCAGAGTATAGCAGAGAGTCTGCTGCTAATTTGGCACTTACAGTGGAGAGAGTTCCTGGAATAATTCAACCTCGCGTGCACCGATGCGCCGTAGCAGGTTGTGGAAAGGTAGTGTGTAACTAAATTTAGCTGGAATATTTAAGTATTGAAAAAATAATTGTGCATTGCTGTCTGAGTAATAATTTAAATTACAACGATTTAATTAACAGGAATTTAAAATGAAAAATCAATTGGCCAGGCACTATGCCCAGAATCATGGTTATTCAATGAGATCCGGTTCTCCCAGACCGGTCATGAAAACAAGAACTGCCTTCTATTTACATACCACTCCCATGACTCGCGTTGCGAGACGCCTTTGTAGTGATATTTTGAAAACGAGACATGCGACAAGAGCTCCATTTTGGCCTATAAATGTTATGATGATTAAACAAGAATGTGAGTTTACGTAGCGTAAAATTGCAAATCACATTTATATATTTATTTTATTAGTAAGTGAAAAGTTCAATAACTATTACTGACTACTAAATTAAAATATTTTGGATACCACAGGTCAGCAGCTGGTTGCAGGAAAACAGCCTGAGGAGCTTAAAAAGCTGGTTACAAAAAGGAAGAGGAAAGTACCAGATGCAAAGGTTAATGATGTAGCTCATCGATTAGGCCAGTCAGATCGCGTAGCTCCAGAATGGCTTATCTTAACCGATAAATCTAAATTGCCACAACCAGAGAAAGTTGCATTCCCGAAGCCTCCTAAAGCCCCAGGCAAGCTATTTCTAAATTTGCAGCTTATATTAATATATTGTTGATTATGGTGTAGCTAATAGTAAATATTTCTTACATTGTGAATTTTTACTGTAGATGGTTCGCTGATTTATGAAAGAGTCCCAGAGAAGCATGTAGTAGTCGTAAACAATTTGTCACCTTCAAATCTTATCAAAAAGCGAGGATTCGAAGATGTTAATGGTGTCGATGGTAAGATATTTTCCTTTCCTACTTTCGATACATTTGATAATGACGCTTTTTGATTCAAATATAAATTCTTTTTTAGGAGCAGCGGGACCACCAGCAAAGCGCCAAGCATGGGACCCTGCTGCAACTCCACCGCCTCCTAATAATCCACCACGAAGTTCTAGTAGAGGGGGTTCCCCTTTACCATTAGTTACACAACATCTTCCTGCCAGTTCTAATATGAATATTCGAAGTGTTTTAAACCATATGAACGGAAATAGCAAATCGAAACTTGCATCAGTATCTAGAATAGGTTCAAGAAAGCAAATAATTTCGTGGATGGACGCCCCTGATGATCTTTACTTTTACAGCACGGCAGCTACAAAGTACGTATTCGCTTACGAGATTTTTAAAGTATTTATAGGTATACAAGTTTATCTTTAAATGTGAGCAACTCCTAACAGTTTATATTTAAACACTTTTCAGAAAACTTAGACGATCATTATCTAGTGGAGAACTGAGAAGATTAGCGCGTACACCTTGCAAAAAAGCGCTAAACAAAGGTATCCTTGAAACACCTCCTGCTGTAACAGTAATGCCTGCTGCGGCAGCAGCTCTGGCAGCTACTGCTTTAGTTGTTCCTCCCCCAAGATCACCCATGCCGACGTGAACGTGGATTACGATGATGTACCGACCCACACCCACCAAAACTTACCAGTGTTTATGAGTACAGTTGAATCTTAACGTCATAATGGTTTGCTTTACCACTAGAGGGTTTCTCCTCTTGCATTAAATTAAGAATATTTTAGTATTCTTGCGACGATACGTTTATAATAATTGTATAATACCATGATATACCTAGTTAGTTGTAGCTTACGGGAATCACAGTTTGCTGACATTAATCTGTACACAGTGTATACTATAATATATGCGACATGCGTTTAAGTAATTTTGTAGTAGTACTGCTATTTATTGATTTTATAATTTATAGATGATTTTGTTATACAGTTATTAAGTTGTTGTGAATTTTGCGTGTGCACATCTTACTTTTTGTAAATGTATGCATGTGTTAGTTCTTTAATTCGCGTAGGGAAAAGTTTTGTACAAACCGGTAGGGGTAAATGAACATTTATGCAAGGTTCTATACGATGTAGCTGTAGATATGAGATAGGATTCGTCAAACTGGAGGCAATTATTACAATGACTGTTATTTATTGTACATAACTTATTACATATTTCACAATGACTTGACTTGCTACATTATTGTATCGTGTGGCAGGAAAGATGAAGAAAGATAAATCAAACTCAAAGGTGAGTCTTCGTAAAGATCATGGTTTTTACAATACAAGTACGATGTAACTTAAGTCATCGAAATATACAACAAAATATAACTTGAACAGCAATAGAATGATAGAATAAGGGTGCTTTTGACCGTGTGAAGTATATAATTACTGGACCGACGTTTTATACCCATTCAACCAACAAAACTATATTAGTTAAATCCAATGTAATATTTTTCTCATACATTAATACACGATACAGATAAGCAAGATGATAAAATATGAGCACTCCCTTACTCTATCCCATACTTGTAAGAAGTTGTACCTTATCTCTTTGGTGTATTAAAAGCAATGTGTATTACAAAGACTAGATTAAGACATTTTAGGTAATTGTATCTTTGAATGAAATAGGATTTAAATAGTAAACCACTGATTTGTGTAGGACGCGAAATGTTGACTAGATCACTTTGTATCAAAATAATAACTTCATTTAGTGGCACAGCGTAGGTGGCATCATTTAATCAATTACTGTTTACTTCTGGGTTCAGTTAAAATTAAGTTAGGAAAATGCGTGAATGTCTGCGACAGCATGCTGCATAGTTTAATTTTTTATTTTGTATGCAGTGTAATCAGTAATGTAATTTTGTAATAATTGTATGTATATACTACAAGTAGAGTTTCTGTTATGAATTTGTGCGTCTTGAAAGATTAACAAACAAGCTATTTTGTAATACTGCACAGAGAGTTTTGATCTGGTTTTAGATATGTGGAAACAATTTGGCGTAGTTATCTAGTTAAAAATCTATTGTGAAGAGTACTGATAAAATCATCCTTTAAATCTACAAAACGCAACGGACACAGTACACAGCATAGATGCCAATAACATTCGGAGATCTAATCTATTAGTGCGCGAAGTAATGCAGAGTAAATGAATATGAAAGTATTTTGTAATTTCCCTAGCCCACGCACAAAAGATTGAAGTGTAAGCTATAATGATTATGTTAGCCGTGAGTTTTAGAATTAAAATGCTTAAATAGTAATATGACGTCCTGTGAATGTAACAAACATGAAATTGGATGATTGAACTATACGCTGAGCTAGCAAGTAAATCATTCTCTCATTTTCTGCAAAATTTCATTAAATGGTTTATTGCACCAACACGAAGACTACTCAACATCGTGTGCACAATAATTGCTATAAATAAATAATCTTTCATCTACCTACACAGGTAATAAGTTGCTCATTAAATAAACTCTTCGAGGATGAAATCTTAAATGAGGTGTAACTTTTGGAATGATTGAATATTGCTTGAATTTTACGTTTCAAAATGTATGATTGTTAGGTATGAATGTATGGAAATTGTCTATTATATAAATAAGTAAATACACATTTTAATGTTCTCACCAAATAATAGTTTTTGTTCAAATAAATTATTGTTATTGTGGCAATTATGTCCAATCTTTAAAATTCGAAGCCTTCACACTTCCTTCTGCTCCCTGTGTTTTAATTTTAATTAAGGAGGAATACACATAGTATTTACATACATACCTATTTACTATACAAACTAGTTTTGCATTTGCATCCACATTTACAATACCAAAGTAGTTCCTGAAGCAAAGGTAGAGATGTAAAATATGCGAATTTCACCCCAAGCCATGATCATGACTATGACTAATCCTTGTCTCAGAAGAATCATGACTGCCATGGTTTTTAAAAGAAGTGCTTTTGCTCCCACGAGAAAGATTGTTATTGATCTGGGAAAATAAATTGTACAGGACGCGAACAAAGACAATCATGATTCACTCCGGGTAAATTGACTGTGTGGAACAATCCGTATCCTGACTGCCAAATTGTAGTATTCGTGTTAACTTTATATAAATTCTAGTTAATCTTGCAAAGGAATGGAAGATGGTAAGTTTAATTTGAATGAATTGGCCCCGGAAAATTCTTGGGTTGCTTTGCCTTTACTAAGCAGATGCTCATGTCAGTTTATGATTAGAAGAGGAGAAAGCCAGAGTCGGATGCATTACGCATTTTTTACTGTTATAAAATGATTTAGTTAATTACTGATGGAAAGGAGACTTGTCTATAATTTGTTTAGTTAAGCCATGGCGGATTGTTTTTCTGCGTTCGGGTTTCCCTCACTATAGCTGTAACTGCCACAATTCAAAGTTCAGAAAGCGTGTGGTAAAATTCTTGCATACTCACCCAGAGCTTGCTGCCGCCCGTTTAAACATAAAAACGGAACCAATCACAACTGATTACGGCCATCTCCTTACTAAAGTCCCACAAAAGAGACCACTTTGGGGTCGTCCACAAACTCAATGGGAAATTGATGAAGCAGGGGGAAAGAGGCGATTACTTACTAGCGTCCCACCAAAAACTCGTGCGTAAATTTCCTTAAAACAGTCACTTTTCAGTTTGTACAGCTCCAAAAATAACCCGTTAGCTTCTTTCCCTAACAGCCCTCCCAACTTTTTTCAAGCCTTTACCTGACTCGGCTAACATTACGTGCAGTGAAGATGTAACAGAACTACTATACAAGCGGCCGCCTATATTAGTTTGCGCTCGTCAGCCCTGTCGCAGAATTACGCGAGCAATTCATAGGCATTACATGGGAAAGCATCCCAAGGAAAGCGAAGCCGTTCTCGAGCCTCCGCCAGAAGAGGAGGAAGAAGAAGAACCCTTAATCAAAAGACTAATGACAGAGATGCAAAAAATATTCAACGATTTCCTGTCCATTAAAGTCCCAATAGTGTTAATTTACGGAAGGCCGATAAAGTCCATCGCAAATATTAGACGGAAGTATGCGTTAAGCCTTGCTGAAACCTATCAGTTCACATATTTGTCGCTGGATGATGAAATTGCACTTTTAGCTGCGAAGGGATCTCATGCAATTGAAGGTTACTGCAACGTCCGCTTAAAATGATTCTCGAAATGGTTATGGAAAAAACGAGTTTTGCATCTCGCAATTTTCATTCTGAAAATAATTTTTGTTTCCAGAGGGGAATATTCTTTTCGAGGGGTTTGAAGCAGTGGAAAGGCTGGCGCTACCAATATGCATTAAGCTTATAAAGGAGGATGACTTCAGTTTAACAAGAGGGGAAACAATAGACATGCTCAAATTTTTAATGCTTCAGTATTATCCCACAAGAGGATATGTAATTGACGGCTTTCCCTTGGATGGTACGGATAATGTCAATTTCGAGTCGACCTTTTACCCTCCAGCCTGCGGCCTTTATTTCTTGGATGAGCAGTGGACGACAAATAAATCAGTATCACCTGCGGTTATTCATCCTCTCTACTTTAGACGAATGTTCAACTACACGGAGAGGAATGCGGAGGATGCTTGCGGAAAGCTGGGCTTGAGAACGCTAAAAATTATTGGCACCGAAACTCTCTTCGATGATCCAGATAAATTGGAAGCTTTGCATGAAGTCGTAAAAGAGTATCTAGACGTGTATGATGAGATATTAGAAGGGAACGATGAGATTCTTAGAGACGATACATTGGAATATCAAACGTTTGGGCAAACACTGGGATATGGCGTGGATTTGGAAGACTTTATGAAGAAAAAGAAGGAGCAAGGAGAAAGCAGAAAAAGTGAAGCAGGAAAAGGGGAAAGCAGAAAAAGCGATGCAGTAGGAAACGTAGAAAACGTAAAAGGTGAAGCAACAGAAACGGAAGACAGCAGAAACAGTGAAGTAGTAGGAATGGGAGAAATCAGAAAAAGTGAAGTAGCAGGAAAAGGGGAAAGCAGAAAAAGTGAAGTAGCAGGAAAAGGGGAAAGCAGAAAAAGTGAAGCAGTTGGAATGGGAGAAAGCAGAAAAAGTGAAGTAGCAGGAAAAGGGGAAAGCAGAAACAGTGAAGCAGTTGGAATGGGAGAAAGCAGAAAAGGTGAAGCAGTTGGAATGGGAGTAAGCAGAAAAGGTGAAGTAATAGAAAAATGGGAATTCAGAAAAAGTGAGGATGGGGGAAAGGAAGAAAGCAGAAAAAGTGACGGAGGTGGAAAGGAAGCAGGCAGAAAAGGTGGTGAAGGAGGAATAAAGGAAGAAAGCAGAAAAAGTGATGGAGGGGTAAAGGAAGAAAGCAGAAAAAGTGACGGAGGAGTAAAGGAAGAAAGCAGAAAAAGTGACGGAGGTGGAAAGGAAGAAAGCAGGAAAAGTGACGGAGGAGTAAAGGACGGAATCAGAAAAAGTGACGGAGGAGCAAAGGAAGAAAGTAGAAAAAGTGACGGAGGGGGGAAGGAAGAAAGCAGAAAAAGTGACGTAGGGGGGAAGGACGAAAGCAGAAAAAGTGACGGAGGAGTAAAGGAAGAAATCAGAAAAGGTGACGGAGCAGAAGAGCGAGAGGATGGGAATAGGGAGATGAACGTTGAAGGAGAGAAAAATGAAGAGCAAAATTAAATGTTTTTTTAATTGGCAGTATTTCAAAGGAAACAATTTTTCAATAAATTTTATTACGTCATCAAAATCTATAGTCATATTAGCTGAAATAAACGAAGTACAGTGGTAAAAGCTGAATTTATTGCGAACTTGAATTGCAAACATTCCCAAAAAGTCTTACTCGATCTACGCGATCATTAACTTATCTCTACTCTTTATAATGGAAATATTAAAAATGTACGAGTCTCCTCTCTTTAATCTTACTTATTGCTGAAATTATCTTTCATCAAATGAATTTTCATCACTACTTCCTCTAGCGCGCTAAATTTATTCACAAAAACCAAAAAAATTCGAGGCCCTTTTATTATAAGTTTCTAGCTCATTTGCAGGCGAGAATGTCGTTGCAGAATGAGAGCTTCCATTTTTATCTTTCCTTACTCATTTTATTCACTTAAGTTACGTAATTGAGGAGACAAAGAACTAAGAAGTAGCATTTTCAACAACTTTTGCAGTTGCATTTCACTTTCACATTCACTGGTATTATCTTTCCGGTGAAATCTTTTGGCCGTAGGCCAAACTCATTTACCGAGATGAGAAGAAAGGAGTGATGATTTCACCCGTGATTACGGATATTACGGGAGATGGGGTTGATGATATTATGATGGCAATGTTCAACTCGACAGTATCGTTGCTTTCGATGGTAGCTCTTTCCAGCAGATTTGGAATCATACTTTTCCCAACTCCGAAATCTACACGTAAGCATCCACTCACTTTTTATGGCTGGATGTTAAAATTTTAAAACATTTCCTTGACTGTGCTGTGCAAGTAGTAGTGTCGCTCTAAAATTGCTCGACAAATGTAAAACTCGGAAATTTCCTGCTAGTCCGATGTATGATACAGTTGAGTAGTTTTTGCTATCAGCAAAATCTCCGCTATGTAATAGACGCATTAAGAAGACGGAGAGCTAGTCAAAGTTTCATGGAGAAAATTTAGTCTTTGAAACAAAATGTCAGAATACTTTATAACTCTAACAAGCCCTTCCTTTTAGGACACCCACGTCTGGATTTGTCAATGAAGACGAAGCTCCAAATTTTCTTTTTGAATGTCAAGCCAGGCTCCGATTTTCCTTACATACTACCATGCTCAGGTAGGCATGATTTAAATTTAATTTTGCTAAAACATTGCTGAGCCTCATTTTACCAAAAAATAATCATAATAATATCCGTAGAGAGAGAAAGAGACAAAATCCTTTCTGTCTGTCATGCCGCAACCTTTATCGCGGTTGGGTATATCATAACTTCAATTTTTATCTGTTTTGTTTTAGCTTATCCTACCATGCATTTCTGTGGGACTATTATTGGAGAGAATTCCGGGGAACTTTTACAGATTTTACCATTTTCCTAATGAAACGCTGTAGAAATCTATTCTCAATAATCGCAGTCATTTTGTTTCTCTGGGCATAATCACGTAAAAGTTAATTCTAAGTAATTATCAGGAAAACCTATGCCAAGGGCTTATTGAGTGGTTTTCGAAACGGCAACTCATAAAATGCAACATCTGCTTACTGCCACTCTCATAAATCCAACCTAATTATGTATCCCGTATCTACTTCATTCGCATTATGAGTTTTCAGATTTGATTGGGTAGGCAATTACACATCAGGATTGAATTTGTGCTCGATGTAGCGAATAAGTGTTCATCCCAGGCCCTACTATAGTTCATAAGCCGTTATATACTTTTCTCTCCAACTTCAAACTTTATTACTTCAGCTTACTTCTTCTAGAGTAATGAATAATGAGCTGTCATTTTTTGATAGGCATCATTTCATTTCACATCTGGTTTTTTTTGCTATAATGATCATCATATTTATCATCCTTTCACTCTGATCCATTCGTTCAATGGAAAAACGGCTTTCACTTAAGCGAATCATTTATTTGCAGACAACAGTGTTGGATTGCAAAACAGGAAAGCCATTGTTAGAGCCCCCTATAATTGACACAATTGGATCTCAAGCATCCACTCCTCTGATTCGAACAGGAGGATTCATGAATGACATATTCCTGTACTGGAGTTTCAATTGTAAAGGATTTGAAGGCAACTCATCCAAATTTTAATTTAAGAAAGGTAAGTTACGTATTCCTTTCCAGTTTCCACAGATGTGGACAAAATACCTTTCATCCTCCTACCACGGTCATTTTTACTTCATGCCAAATGCCAATGGATATCCCGTTTTAATTATAGAAAAGAGCTTAAACCAAGTAAGGTCTGCTTTTTTTCCCTTTTATCACATTACACTCACGTGAGCTTCTCATTTACATGTTCCCACTTGGCTTTCAAAAATGAACAAAGTTCGAAAACGACCTTCTCGTGTCATTCACAATTCGAGTTTTTGGCAGTAATTCCTTTATTCTCTTATTGTATTGTAGATACTAAATATACTCTGTAATTTATACACTTGTGTACCTATCTTTGTCTTGCTGCAGTTGTGTGTAAAATTCTTTTGTAGACGAGCAAA
This sequence comes from Acrocyrtus sp. NNG-2020, assembly GCA_027744115.1. Taxonomy (NCBI): domain Eukaryota; kingdom Metazoa; phylum Arthropoda; class Collembola; order Entomobryomorpha; family Entomobryidae; genus Acrocyrtus; species Acrocyrtus sp. NNG-2020. Next base: position 22,988 of record JAHZND010002000.1, read on the forward strand.
CAAGTCTTTTTCATGGTGTCACGAATCCTTTCCAGCACAGTGAAAATGATCCTGCTGAAGATGACAGTAGAGTGTAGAATGACTTTTATTTGATACGTGTTTAATGCAAATGTAGCTTTTTGCTTGGAACTCGGTACCCGTTTTTGACGTTGATTGTCAGAGCAGGTCCCCTCCTTCCTCATTTTGGAGACATCGTCGGAAAAAGAGAAAGCACATGTTCTAAAAATATTTCAGCTATGTCATATTCTCTAACATTTGTATATTGCACGGAGATAGGAAGAGAGGGAGATTGAACTGTCCCAAGTTATAATCCGTTGTGACTGTGACAGAGAGAGAAAGTATTTGCATGCAGTACCCATATCAGAAACTGACACAGTATATTAAAGTAAAACTTAATGCCTGATGATAGCACTGCATTTTTCTCTAATTTTACATCCCTATTTATTAAAAGCAGTTCCCTAAAATTCACAGCAAAAATCGATATACAGCCTGTTGTATTAATTAAAGTAGTCCTCGGGACTTCATAAAATATTTTATGGTTTTGCCGTAATTAAGAGAAAAGACAGGAAAACATAGCGGAAAGTAATTTATGCGGTGGAGGCTACTTGCTGGCTCTATAGCCTTCAAGTTAAGTTTGCTTTAATGATTTTTAGTGAGAGGCTCGAACCAGTTTTTAAAAAAACTTTTTCGTCGCCTTTCGTTTAGCTTACGCTCAGTATGTGTGTACGTATGTTCGCCTAATACATAAATTGCCAGTGGCGCAAATTGTCTTTTCCTCAGCAATTTGCAAGTTTTCCTCGCAAAATTGATTGACCCGGGAAAATTCTTTTCTTAGTCTTAACTTTTATGCGACATGATGCGTGTGTAGGCAAGGAAGTCATGTAAATTTTGCTTTTAAGAAAATTAAACGTACTTTCTTCATATGCATGAGCCGACAAAGAGGGAAACTAATTTATTTACTAGAACAAACATCCGCAAACAATCCCGCTCTGATCTGTGTAAACTCCGATTCGGAACTAAACTTGTTAACCAGCTTTTGAGCATTTAATTGAGTTACAGGAGCCGCTGGCTTTGTAATATACGACTCAGTTCGTTTTAAAAAAAACTTCCCACATATAAAATCTAATATCATCGAGCTTGTTGGAACCAGAAGGTTCGAAAGTAATGAGGATCATCTGCGTGGATAAGCATTTTAGGAGAAATTGCTCTTTCCAAGTAATTCTACTTCATCAACATTATCGATTTTAATTAACAAATTCGACGGGATAGTGTAATGGGGAGTATGACCAAAAAATCAATAATCTCCATGCATCTAAGCCGCCCACGGATTCCCATTACCCAGGCAGGAATTTGTATTGTTCTTCATACATAGGCATTCTTACATAAGTCCAAAGTATTTTAACCCAATTTTCCAATGTGGCACTTGTTAGCTTTCACGGTGAACAATACAGAAAGATATGCTTGATTCCATCGGGGATACTGACTTTTTACGGCGTAGCAAAGTAAAAAGCCACATTCTCCGCGCTAATTGCCCCAAATTCTGCAACTAGGCAAAGATATATGCATCCTTTCATCCTTCTAATAACGCAGATCACCTTCCCAATAACAAAATGCTTTCATAGATTCATTATCCGTGCTAGAATTTAATTACTCTTCCCAAAGTATAAGTACGGAAGAAGAATCCATGAGACAGAAAATTGAATTGACAGAGCACAAGTAAGAGCTACGTGCAAAAAGGTATTAATAAAGATAAGAATGAAAAAAAAACTTAACACGGACTACTAGGTTTAGTACGGCTTAATAAAGGCAAAGATATATGCATCCTTTCATCCTTCTAATAACGCAGATCACCTTCCCAATAACAAAATGCTTTCATAGATTCATTATCTGTGCTAGAATTTAATTACTCTTCCCAAAGTATAAGTACGGAAGAAGAATGCATGGGCTCACAGTTTTTCATATGCAAGTGTCACGATTCGTGAGTAAGTGAAATAGACTTTTAGCTTGCCTTCTTAATGGAACAGAGACAGAAAATTGAATTGACAGAGCACAAGTAAGAGCTACGTGCAAAAAGGTATTAATAAAGATAAGAATGAAAAAAAAACTTAACACGGACTACTAGGAACGGACTACTAGGTTTAGTACGGCTTAATAAAGGTGCAAAAAAGTGGAATACAGAAAATAGACTTTCAGTGTGTTAAAAGCAAAAAGAAATTAGAATGAATTTACTTTAGCATTTTAGTAATGCTGCACCATCCCATTTGGTCACCAGCTGGAAGGAAATGTAAAAAAAAGAATTTTCTCTCCAAGCAAGGACAAAGGAAAAGGTCGCTCTTTGCTCCTGCTACTGACTACAGACCTGCTATTGTACTTACTGGTAACAGTACACCGAAAGATTTTTTGCAAAAATAGCAAAGAGAGAAGTCAATAAAGAGCGTGAAGGAGCCTTTCCAAGTTGAATTTGCATTATTAGTATGTCCCCCGATGATGATTACTGGCTAAAAGCACACAGTTGGGCTCCAGTATAAAAAAACCAAACAATTTTTTGAAACCTCCTTTTAGCTTGGGAGTGGCTCCGCTCTACTTTCACTTCGAACAATATTATGGGCAATTTGAGCCTGATACATTTTAATTGCATTTTGTATGCATTTTGCAATATGGAACTAGGGAATAATTGAATTTGGTTATTCTTTTAATCGTAAGTTCAAAAATTCAATTGTCGCGTTGGATTAGTAGGATAAAATGAGTTCGGATTTTCAGGTTCAGTTGGATTATTTCCCCTTTATTGTATTGCCAAATTTTTCAGAGGAACGCAAATCATCAGAGTAAAATAACATAACAGACATTTTTCAATAAACAAGAAGAAGCGTACTTAACTATGAAATGCGTCAATACTTTGGCCAGTAACAGGATAGTTCTTCCCAGGCTAACTACAAATTGATGGGAGAGCAAGATGTCGTCGTTTTTTGAAACAATTCCAAGGTATCCCGCCTCAGCAATGATGCCATGAGCAGTTTCCTCCGGTAATGTTTCTGAATATCCCTTGAGTGTCGCTTAAAACGTATACGACCTCTCATCGCAGCCAGAAATGACGGAAGAAGTGAAATATCTCATATTTCATAATGTGCGGAAGCATAGGGAATTACGTTGGGAACTTCGTAGGAGGGAACAACGGTGGAAATGCAGCGATTCAAGTAATAGCCAGCGGAAGTGTAGTGGAGCTTGGCGTTCTTCCACAAGTTGTAACCGTATCTGATGAGGAGGTTGCAGTTGGAATGAGCAATGGAAATGGAGACGGTCATGGAGGAGATCTAAACATCAACTTTAACCGCGTCGATACCACGAGGAGCTTCCGGGGATCGCTAATCAGCATCACGCTCATCAACACGAGAGAATGAGCTTCTGGTGTACAAAAACAAGATGGCCACTGGAAAACTGCAAATCTCGGCTGAGTAATACTAACTTGCCAGCAGATCAGCCACCAAGGTCTGAAGATATTTTGCCGGAATTATGGGAAAACTACAACTACAACAAAGAGGTAATGGTGGTGGTGCCATTGCTGGTGACAGTTTAGTTGGGAGTGGTCGTGGCAAATATTTGGCTTCCGCGGCTATTTACCCTTACGAGAAGCGTAAAGGAGGAAGTAGAACTATCTACCATTGCACAATAATTTTCTAAAGCAAGGATTCGACCCTGCCTAGTGCCGAAGACGTATGTATACCCTGAAATAAATTTTATTACATCAGCCCGAGGACGTTCTCAATCATCTTTAAGTAAGGAGGATACGATCAATGCGCTACTTGGGTAGAAACGAGATCTAATACGGCAGCAGACTGAGCGAATGGAGGAACAGCTTGAAAGCCAAATGTCAGCTCAGAGTCCCTAGTCCCTACTGGAGTGGGCAAATCTCCCCAGAGAATGTATAAAAATCCTAATTATGGAAGTGAACATCGCTCTCATTCCAAAAAGACATATTGGGCAGCACCATAGAGAGTTTGGGCTCCAAAGACTGACTGATAGCAACAGGTTTGTATAAAGTAGCTTTATAGCTACTTTTATTTATTCGAAGCTGAAAGGAAATTAGTCAAAGGAAAATAGCTATATTCAACGAAATTCGTAAAATCGTTTCCAAGAAGTGATTAGCTAAGACTCTTGTAGTTGAAAAAGCTTAGAATGGAATCTTTTAATTTTCTGCAGGCTGAGAATACCTGAAACCTACCTAATGTAGAGCAGAGACTCTGACAATACAATAATTGAATAATGAGCGAGCGAACAGAGGAACTTTCAGGCATCTAATGTAGTGTAAATACCTAGGTACGTAAGTACTTAATTTAGAAGTTGTCATGAATTTCTACGTCTGATCCTTATAATGACATCAAAGAGTATTACAAAGGAATCTGTATAGCATATACCTATGTATTTATATTATAGAAATTTTGTAGAAAATGGCATTTTTGTTGCGAATTTATCAAGTTACGCAATTGGCATATTCTAAAGTATAATCCACTTCTAAACTAAATCTAGTACTAATTGGGTGCTTTCAAATTGAACAACGTGAAGTATGCTACTTCTAACTGGATAAAGCATCTTTAGATTTTTCCATTCAACCAAAATTGAGGTAATCGCGATTCGCGACTGTGTTCACTTCTCACATCTTTTTTTCAATATTCATGTATCCATTTCATTAAATTTTTGAAGGGACCTTGACGAAACCCTTGAACGATAACGCAAACTCGATCGATCTGGTATTTTCGACTTACTAGTTCTTCCCGGCTGAAGCTCAAATTATCTTGGCAAAGAGCAAGGAGTGTATTGAGGATAAGATGTCTGCGAAGAAGCAAAGATTTAAGGAAAGAAGTGAGTACATAAATTTTCGCTGTGCCTGTTTACACATAT